>BQNB010025505.1:0-54800 GCA_026074375.1 Tanacetum coccineum | reverse complement strand
CACCTGAACTAACAGTATATTACCTTTGTCCTTCTTGATAAACAAAGTCTTATCTATGATCCCTCTTCTAAATCTATTTTCAATTAAGTAGGTAGATAAAGTCTCATACCAGGCTCTAGGAGCACGTATACTTCATTCTAACTCATCCCCCACTTCTTATTTCTATAACCCAATTGAGCAAACATTATCTGCTCCATATGATCCTAGGATCATATAAGAAGATCATTCAAGCAAAGCTTTGAAGATTTGAAGCCCCGGGAAACGGGTCATTTCGGGTAGTATTTCCACTCGTACGCCTTGTATCTTGTTCCCGGGGCTTCAAATCTTCAAAGCTTTGCTTGAATGATCTTCTTATATGATCCTAGGATCATATGAAGCAGAGAATGTTTGCTCAATTGGGTTATAGAAAGAAGAAGTGGGGGATGAGTTAGAATGAAGTATATGTGCTCCTATTTATAGTAATTTTGGAACTTGGTGACTAAGGATGCTAAGAGACCAGGTAAGGACACATGGGGGTGATGTGGAGAGGCTAGGGGATGAGTAATGAAGGCTAGAATGCAAGGTGGAGGTGGTTCTAGACGTTTTAGGGGTGTTTGGTTTGATTTATACATGGCTGTTTTTGGACAGCCAACATCAGTCTCGGTAAAATGGTTGCCATTTACAAACCGTAATTCCGTTGAAGCTCAAACCACCGAGCATTGTTAGATATTTGAGTCCTCTACAACGTTTAGTTTTACATATTTGAGGGTTACTATAGAAAAATTTAGAGATAATAGCCATTTACTACAGGTGTGCAGAATCTGCGTACCTTTGCCATTTCGGCTGTAACTAATTCATCCGACGTCGAATCGGGTTGATTCCACCGGCAAAATGATCACAAGACATAGGGATACAACCTAGTGTTTTCACTTAATATCCAGATCCTATTGATATTTCTCAGATCCTATGTTTTATAGACTAATTCGATTATGAACTAGGGCCTAGTTTTAGGTTTTAGGGTTAAAACTAGATTAGGGTTTTCTGGGTTTAATTCTTGAATATTGTTGTTGAAATGATGAAATGATGATAGGATATGATTGTTAATGTTGTAATTTAAGTTATTACAACTTATTTGAGTGTTGGTTTGGGGTTATGATGGATAAAAACCAAGAAACGGGTCATGATTTACTATTTTGCTCGGGTTAGGGTTTCTGACTTTTGAATTAGGGTTTTGAGTGTAAAAATGTGTATGAAAGCTTATGAATAGAATAATTAGGGTTTACACATTGTACATTGAGTGTATTAGCTTGTACAAAAGTGGTGGTGAAGAAATTGAAGGTAAAACGGCTATTTTGGATATCGTGCTTAATGACTTGTACATTGTGCTTTGAAAACTTGTACTTGACTTGGAGGGAGTTTATATTTCAAATGAGATGTTATGTTACTTGTATATATGCTTTAGTAGCTTGTACATTCACTTTAGATATTAACCTTTCATGGAATTTAGGGTTTAGAGGTATACGATAACGGTTTAAAGCCCATTTTGATATAACGTTGCAAATGGTACATTATAGAAATAATGTACTTTGTAATAAGCATATTAAGATATTGACTTGACATTTTATGATATTTGCTTGACATATATGAAGACAGGATGGCCATAGATAGGTTGCGTGAGCTCGTCTACTTTAGTTATGCAAGTTACATGACATACTGAGATATTGACAATACAACTAATGTAATAAAGCGAAAAATTTCCCCATACAATTGTGATAATAGAAAATTAGGTTTTGTATTTGATGAAAATTCTTGGGTTGTTATACAATCACTCACGATGCTCTACATCCTTCATTTAACCTTGTTACTGGAGAACCTGGTTCGGCACAATCATCATCTGGGAATGTTAATTCAGCGGAACCCAACCAAGTTACTCAACCACCAGATCATCTCAGAAGATGGACCAAAGATCACCCTCTTGTCATGTATCTACCAGAAAACAGTTAGCATCCGATGCTTTATGGTGCTGTTTCCATACTGAACTGTCCAAAGTCGAACCCAAGAACTTCAAAATGGCAGTGATAGAAGACTGCTGGTTTTAAGCCATGCAAGATGAAATTCAGGAATTTGATCGAGTTGAAGTATGGGAATTAGTACCTCGCCCAATCTATGTTATGGTTATCGCTCTCAAGTGGATCTACAAAGTGAAGCTTGATGAATATGGTGATGTACTGAAAAACAAAGCTCGGTTAGTTGCAAAGGGATATCGTCAGGAGGAAGGTATTGATTTTGAAGAATCGTTTGCTCCAGTTGCACGGATAGAGGCCATCAGAATATTCATTGCCAATGCCGGAAAACCAAGAATTTTGATTATCTACCAGATGATGTCAAACACTGCTTTCTGACATAGTGATCTTCAGAAGAAGTCTTTACACAGTCAGCCTGAAGAGATTTGAAGGGACCAGGATAATCTACACCGTTTTATCATTTGGGATAGCTATTTATGGGCTAAAGCAGGCACCAAAGGGCGTGGTATGACACACTATTCAAAGTTTCTTTTGGCCTACAATTTCTTCAAGGGTGCGTGGGATCCAATGTTATTCACAGGCAAAATAGGGCAAAAATATTTTACTTGTTCAAATATACGTAGATGACATTATTTTTGCTTTACAGGATCATAATAACGTTCACACTATTTTTCCAAAGAAATGAGTTAAATTTCAGATGTCAATGATGGGACAAATGTCATTTTTCTTAGGACTACAAGTTTCTCAAAGTCCCAGAGGAATCTTTATTAACCAAGCAAAATATGCTCTCGAAACCTTAAAGAAATATGGAATGGATCTCTCTGACCCTGTCGATACACCAATGGTGGATCGATTGAAACTGGACGAGGATCTCATGGGGATTCCAGTTGACCAAACTCGATTTAGAGGAATGGTTGGCTCCCTAATGTACCTTACAGCCAGTAGACCAGACCTTGTATTCGCTGTATGCATGTGTGCTAGATATCAGGCTAAGCCTACCAAAAAGCACTTTGAAGCTATCAAACGTGTCTTTCGGTACTTGAAAGGAACCATTAACATGGGTCTTTGGTATCCGAAAGACAACGCCATGTCACTAACAGCTTATGCAGATGCGGATCATGCGGGATGTCAAGATTCAAGAAGAAGTACGTCGAGAAGTGCTTAGTTTCTTGGAGATAGATTGGTTAGCTGGTCATCAAAGAAGCACTGCAATATCTACAACAGATGCTGAATACATTGCCATGTCTAGATGTTGTGCTCAAATCCTTTGGATGCGATCACAGCTCAAAGACTACGGATTTGACTTTAATAAAATTCCTCTGTATTGTGATAACAAAAGTGAAATTGCTCTTTGCTGTAACAATGTCTAACACTCTCGATCAAAGCACATCGACGTACGTCACCATTTCATCCGAGAGTAAGTGGAAAATAGAGTGGTTGAACTCTACTTCGTGGAAACGAACTATCAACTTGCGGACATTCTCACAAAAGCATTACCAAGAGAACAGTTCGAATTTCTTCTTCCACGCCTAGGCATGAAGAGTTTGACCCCTGAAACTCTCAGGCGCCTTCAAGAAGGAAAAGATGAGTAAACGAAGTGCCTTCGTGTATCCTTGGTACATATGTTATAAAAAAAGGCTTAGTAAATATTTTAAGTCATTTGGAATTACTAAATAGTTTGCAATTACTTCAGATTGGAACCCGGTTTGTAGTCGGGGCATGGATTACTTAAAATCCATGCATTATGGGTGTGCGCTTAAATTTTACATCTCAATCAACGACTGCAGCTCTTTCAATAGAAAACGGGTTGTTGTTTGAGGGGGAGAGTGAATTTGAGAAGAGAAGTTGAAAATTTACCTCTTAGGGACTTTAATGCAATTTGCTACATGTCTCCTAGTTTTTTTAATCAATATGGACTAAATCTGCTAAGACTCAAACTTTGGACAACCTTAGGAATGCTTAAACATGAAAATAAAAGAAGATAGAAACCACAAGGACTGAATCTGCCAATTTTAAAAGTTATAGTATAAAAGGAGGCGGCGGGTTGACCTTGGTCAAACTTTCAAAATTTGGTCAAACTAAAAAATACACACACTCTCTCGTACGCAACTCGCCGCCAAGAACTTTTTCCAATCTTTGATTTCCAGTGTTTTTCTTGCAAAGGTAATCATCAAATCTTGTTCTATGCATGTTAATGTATCTATAGATTAAAGGAATCAAATTTAAACACATTAAAATGAGCAGAATAGTTAGATTTCAAATCTAGGGTTCGAAATTTTTAATTATTGTTTGAAAACTAAAATTGAATGAGGGGAAAGGTGCGGAATAGGAATGTGATCACTATGATATATTGGTTTAACCATTTGACAAACATATGTATGCCCTATGCTTAATCTTGCATTCGTTTTTGATCAAAATGTTTATTCAGTGTTTGAAATGTTAACTTTGTTGCTGGGATTAGTAGATTAGGTATATTAAAAGTTGTTTAAATGCCTGGTTTCGTTCCCCAAACTCCTATGAATGGTATAGGTTATTTCTTTATGGCGGTTTGCGTTTGATAATAAAGATGGTTGTTGGTTTGTGTATAAAGATGGTAGTAGTGAGTTTGTGTTGCTTAGGAACGCCTCAGGATGTAGTTAGGACTGCCAAAGGAAGTGCGTGGTTTGAATTATAAGTAGTCATTCCTCATGGCGAGTTGATTAAAATTCTAGGTGGCGGGTTGATTTTAATACTATTTTATTATTTCAGGGAAACCGCCGCGTGGCAGCGGTTTGGTTGAATTTAATATTTTAATATTAAAATTATCAACCCGCCGTGTGATTTCTATTTGCGGCGGGTTGATTCATGGCGGGTTGATTCACAGCGGGTTGCCTTAATATTTATATTATTTTATTCATACAGGTAAACCGCTGCCTCGCAGCGGTTTGGTCGAATATTTCTTTATTATTAAAATATTCATCCCGCCCTTTTCAAATTTTTACTTCCGGCGGCGGTTTGATTAATATATTAAAATATTCGTGGCGGTTTGGTGCTCTTCTTCGCGGCGGTTTGCTCAATCCACCTCACGGCGGGTTGACAAACTGCTTGGCGGCGGTTTGGGCTTATTTTCAGAAATTTAGCCCATTAAGCCCGTTAATCATTTAAGGCCCATTCCTATGACCCAATTACTTATCTATCACCCATACGGGCTTAGATAACATGTAATTGTATCTGTTGAACAATTCTGCAACCTGTGTCCTAAACTGTTGCTGTTATTCGAGGCATGTCATGTCAATGTCAACCTTCCTCTCTAACATCGTTTCTCTGCCATGCTTGTTTCCTTTGTTAATTACTCTTATGCAGAATACGATGGCAGAGCAAAATGTTCCCGCTCAAGCACCAACAAGAACAGATGAGCAGATTGTACCTCGCTCTCAATGGTTACAAATCGGGAAAAGCAATCTTCTTTTCGATGCTCAAAAGATACAGAAGAACCCCATCTTTCAGATATCTGTGGACATCTTGCGTAACACCAACTTCTTCAGAGCGTTCTCTGCCTCTGCTAGTGTTCCTGCCATCTACATTCAGCAGTTCTGGAACTCTATGAAGTATGACGAGAAGACTGGGGTTTATTGCTGTCAAGTTGATGAACAATGGTTCAATCTAAGTGCTGATCTTCTTAGAAAGGCCTTAGATATAACTCCTGTCGACCCAGCTCACCCATTTGAGTTACCTCCGACTGGTGACACGGTGATTGATTTTGTAAATCAGCTGGGGTACCCTGAACCTGTAGAATTTGTCTCCAATATACGTGTGAATTATGTATATCAGCCATGGAGAGCAATTCTAACACTGATTAACCAGTGCTTAACCGGAAAGACATCTGGTGGTGACAAACCAAGACACCCAGTGCTACAAATGTTGTGGGGCATTGTCACTCAAACTAATGTTGATCATGCAGAACTGTTATGGGAAGAGTTTACTCAAGGGATTCAGACATTCTTCTCACACAAGGCAAGTCATAAAGCCAGTCTGAAAGACCCTAAGAAGAAAGCAGTTCCTCTCCTCATTCCTTACGGGCGGTTTACTAAGATGATAATCTACTATTTGGGGAGCACCAGTGATGTACATAAAAGACCTGAGTCTCCTTGTCATCTTCCAGGAGATGACTTTCTGCTAGGTAATCTCAAGTTTATCTCGAAAGGTGAAATAGATGAAGTGTTTGGAATGGCGATTCCCAAACAATTGATTACTCAAGCCATTCAACAATCTTCGTACTATCCAAAGTATCTGGAAATGGTTGCTAAGAATACGAAGAAAACACCACAGGATAGTGCAAGCAAGCAACCTGAACCTGCAACAAAGCGTGCTCCACCCAAGAAGCCCACAACTACTACTCATGTCAAACCAACCAAGCCACCTTCATCCAAACAACCTAAGTCTCCGACAAAGAAACCTTCTAAGCGTAAGCCTCCATAGAAAGTTAGAAAAGGAAAGCCTTCTTTCTAACTTGTTGATGAAGATGATGAAGCTCAACAAGAACCTGTTCCTCAAGGAGAAGGTGATGATCCTGCTCTCGAACTGGCCAAGAAGATGAGTTTGGATGCGCATCAAGAAAAGGGAGAAGGTGAAGGTGCTGATGCTGACATAGAACGAGCAATTAAGCTTAGCTTGGATCATTCCTTTCTACCACAAGGTCAGGCACCTGTTGGAGGAGTAGCGATCAGGGATCCAGTATCTGAAACAACTCCTAAACTACCTGAAGTAGTGGGCAAGGGTAAGGCTATTGTAACCGAAGAACAAGTAGCTCGTTCCCTAGACGATCTGTCAAATAAGAAAAGTACTACGGATTAGTTTATCCTTGTTAGACGTGATCAAGCATCTCATGATTCGACAACTGGACCCTCTTCTCAACCTGAAGATGATACATCAGAGAAATTGGTCCTTGAATCTTCATCAACAACTGATTCAGAACGAACATAAAGTGGAACAGAAGCCGCTGCTCCTAAAGGTGACAAAGAACAAGGTGAAGTAGCTTCGTCCACAGTGACATCAGGAGTAGGGATATCTGTTCGTACAGAAGACCAGGCTGGATCAGACCCTGGAAAAGCACATGAGGCTCTGGCTGGACCAGACCCTGAGCCCATGCAAGAAGACCAGACTGGATCAGACTCTGGAAAAGTACATGTGTCTCTTGCTGGACCAAACCCTGAGCACATGGATGAAGAATTCCTCGCTACAGCCTACCCAAAGGTTCATGAAAACCTGAAACTCATAACTGACGAACATGTCATCGAAGATAATCCAGAAAGTCATTCTGGTTCTATGTCGTCCATGAAAAATCTAGAAGACACTGATAACTTTGGGGATCAATTTCTTTATGACAAACCAACCGAAGATGATCAGGAGAAATCTAAAGTTGTAGATGAGTCTGATTCCACCATACCTGATCCAAGTCATCAAACCGTCACGTCAACTCCTCCAGTGATCGCTCCCGTCATTGATTTCTCATCTCCTAAACCGTCTTCACAGGTCACAACTCCACCAATCAACACGGAAGCTACATCTATCACCACAACTCTCCCAGAGATCACTCCATTCATCGCCCTTCAGCTAAGAGTGGCAAAATTGGAGCAAGATATGTCTGAAGTAAAGAAGACTGATCACTCTGCTGCTGTTTTGGCTTCTATTAAATCCCAAGTTCCTACAGTTGTTGATAAGTATCTAGGAACAAAACTTGATGATGCTCTCCTTAGGATTCTTGAACGACACACTGCAGATTTAATTGAGAAATACTCTGTGCTGCCTGGCCCAGAGTCTATCAAGAATCAAGAATCTAAAAAGAGTCCGAAAGAGATTATCAGAATCAAAAGGGAACAAGGTGAGAAGAAACAAGAGTCAACGTATACCATCAGGTCAACTGATAAAGTTTCACTTGAAGAATTTGATCTAAAGAATGCTCTCTTCAAACACATGCATAAGAACAGGACTGCAAATAGAAATCCTGCCAACTACCATCTATACCATGCTCTTATGGAAGCGTTAATAGCAGATGAAGATGCCATGGATAAGGAGGTTAAAGACAGGGTTAAAGACCACAAAAGAAAGCATGATAGTGATGATGATGAAGACGATGATGATGATGAAGGCCCTTCAGCTGGATCAAACCAGGGTAAGTCAACAAAAAGGAGAAGACACGATTCAGGTGCTTCTGGGTCAGCTCAACCTCCTCCTAAAGATTCTAATGCATCTGCGTCCAAACAATATCTAACTCTTACCTTAACTGGCTGGCAAATCACTGACATAAGAGATGCTGTTATTGACTCTTCGATGCACAGATCTAAACCCGAATCTGGACATTCTGAACATTCCTTTGATGACGTTTCAAAACAAGATGAAGGGCATGTCTCAGATCTGGAGGACCCTGATAACGCTCATATTCCTAAGGTAACGGTTGCTACATGGTTTAAACTGATTCCAGAAGATGAAAGTCCAGCTACGCCTGAACCAGAATGGACTATTCCCCCGAATGATTTCCCTGAACCAGAGAACAACTGGGCAAATGCATACGCCACAACATATCAAGTTCCCATGGAGAACAAGCTTCAAAGGAAGACGTATGATATAGGCTCCTTCATCAAATGGTTCTGCAGACAAACAGGAAAGAAGAAGCTCTGCAAAGCTAATTTGGAACGTCCAACTTTCAACCTTGTTAAAGCCTTTCACAAGAACATCGTCTTTCTTCAATTTCAGATGGATGAATGCCATAAGCTGCTGATGAATAAGGTTGATTTGGTTAATCCTGAGGGTCATCAAATTCTGCATAATATATATGAACCGCTGCCCTTAGGAGGACCACCAGGTCTGGTAACTATTCAACCATAATTCTTCTTCAATAAGGATTTGGAATACCTTCTGACAGGTGACAAAGAATGAAAAACTGCCTTATCCATATCCAAGCTCAAAGCCGCTCGTTACCTAGACTTTGGACTAGAAGAATTAGTTCCGTCTTTGTGGGTTGAAAGTGAACGCGATTATGACATTAGTGCAGCTTATGGTATCAGACACTGGTGGTTAAGAAGAAAGCAATTTTACATCAACAAACACAGTGAGCCCTCAGATCGTGAAGCAGTCAGATACCAGATGCGAATTCTCAGTGTGATCCGTGTCAAGACTTTCGAAAAATATGGATACAACTACTTGAGAGAGATAATTCTTCGTCGAGCTGACTACAAAGAGTACAAGATCTCGGAAAAGGATTTTAAAAACCTTCATCCAAATGATTTTAAAGATCTGTATCTACTCAATATTCAAGACAAACTCAACCATTTGTCTAAATCAGACTAGATCCATCTACACACAGCAGTCAACATGTGGATCAGAAACCTGGTCATCAGGAATCGTGTGGGAGACTTGCAGCTCGAATGCGAGCCTTCAAACAATAGCTCACCTCGAACGTCCCTAATTGGGATGCAAACTGACTATCCTTCAAAAAGATTTATAAACGATTGTCCCTAAATACAACCAAGAGCCATTATCAACAGAGACAGGAATGATTAGAGAAAGTTGATGAGGCGAATTGAGATACACAAGTTTATGACGGGACTTGACAAAGAGTCTTGGAAAAGATGAATCACATGTTAAAGACTTTTCATCTTTCGAGTACAATAATGGCATGAGACTAGAAATGGTCAAGGAAAAGACAAGAAGAGGAGCAAAAAAGACTTCATCACAACGATCGAAAAACACTACAATCAGGAGGATCTTTTCAAAGAGCTGTGAAAGCTTTGTTGGAGGAAGAATAAGAGATATTGACTACAGGCTGATCAACAGAACAACGTGACGACATCGTCGTTACAATAAAAAGGTCAATATTTTTCTTATTGTGAATATATTATCTGTACGTTAGTAAGGATGAATCCATTTTGATGATTAAGTGTAGGAATAATTTATATCCCTCAACGATTGAGGAGCAGTTATATGTTTCTTTAAGGCCACACTTTTCTCCCAAATTTTATAACATATTTAAATCAATTGATATCCAAAATGTCAAAGGGTTTAAAATTTTTGATAAGGGGAGAAAATGTGATTAAAATATGTGTATAATAATAATCGTGATTATTAGGACTCATATACTCCGCCCAAACGTGCTAAACAATTTCGAATACCGAAGCACATTTTGAGGGGGAGCGTTTCTGAAAAAATCAAAAAACGATCGAGGTACTAAACGCTTTGATATTTATATCATAAGTACCTTAATTGAATTTTCAATTGGTTTTATGGAAAGGAGAACTGTACCAAAAGACCGACCATGCATTTTACTTTATTGGAGTTATAAGGTTGGTAAGGTTAGGTACTATTCCCAATGATCCAGCCATAACCGGAGGGATCTACCCAGGGACAATCCACTAGTTAGTGTAGAAGTCCTTAGGTATGACATATAAAAGGAGTAAAAGTGAGAATAAGGGAAAAGTGCCGACTGAGATGGAGCTAGTACTGGAATAAACCCAACAAGGTTCTAGTCATGAAGTCTCGGTAAGCACTGAAGGGGTTGAAGAATTAAAAAGAATTGTAAGGATAAAGGGTGTAAAGAAAGAAGCCCTCCATACACTTAGGCAGAAACCGGGTCAATACATATGCTGCCAGAATCACTAAGATGATTGCTGACATTGAAGATCGACATCATGGACCCAGTGATGCAATGCACAACCCTCCCTAGCCACTCAGAATCTCTCAAAAGATTTCTGTTTCATTTCTCACGGAGACTAAACACGTTATCTATTGACTTTCTCACTCCGAGTTAGTTGATATTGAAAAGGTGGCAGTCAGCTCCAGCCTCCAATTACTAGAACCAAAACGCACTATTGAGTCAAGAGCCAAGAGATCTTCAATTAATCTCGTTAGGACACATATCCAATTCTCTTGTCTTTCACACACTGTGGAAACAAGACTATCCTAAGAGTCCTACGCATTATCCTTATGATATTGCCAGAACATCCGAGTGAAACAAAGATTTTCATAATGAAGATGGAAATCCTGCTAGAGCCTACATTAAACAAGCTCTTGGTAGGTGACTTGTGTGATTCTACAATAATCAAACTTGTGTTAACTGGAAAGCAACGATGGTGCGATTCTACGTGAATCAAACTTGTTCTAGAGAATGAATTGACGATTATTGAACATTTGATAAATAATCAAAACTCTCAAAGTGTTACAAAATATTTTCATATCTAACACTAAGACTGAAGTTTCAAATCAATTTTCTCTTTATTGCTAACTGTTTCATTACAAAATCATTTAAAGATAGAGATGGAAATGGAGTTACCAGTAACAGAAATGTCAAGTCAATCACCAATTGCTAAGACACGACCTACACTTGTTAGGAAGTTAAGAAAGATCTCATAAAGGTGTCAAAGCTTCTGCAAACTCTGATATCATTAATTTCTTCACAAGTGCACAAAATGGTGATACATTACAAGATGATGTAAGATTATGTTTGGACGATGATCTCAAGAAAGCTCAAGATCACAATCAAAGACAAGTCAATGATAAATCAAAAGATCTCTGCCACAAACGTACAAGATATTAAAAGAAGAATCATATCTCTACGAGCTAAAGACTGAAGTGATTAAGTTTAGTATTTTCAGGGGTGACCTCCGTTAGGGGGAGATTGTTAGATGTTAAAAAAAGACTCGGTCACCCAGTGTATTTAACTGTTTATTAATAGCTCGTAGTTAATAGTTTAACATATGACTTTCGGTAATTAACCGGGTACTAATACCCGATATATTGTAAGAACTATATATATACCTCTTCCAACTTTGGAAGAGGTAGCTAGTCATTATTCATTTTCCATTTAAACACACTTGTTTCTCTCTCTAGAAAACCTCTCGTGTGTTTCTCTCTCTAGAAACTAGCCAAGTCCAAGAATCAACCCCGTGTTATGATATATGATATACCACAAATTAGCCTAATGAATGGAATAGTGATGAGTTTAAAGTAATGAAAACCGGGACTCCTAAACTGAAATAGGGTGTTCCTGATAAAGTTATGTGGATTAATGATAATAATACACTTGTCCCATTCAGAACCAAAAATGTGATGGAATTCATTAGTCCTAATGGTGAAGAGAAGTTATGGCATAAGCTAATATGGTTTCCATAATGTATTCCTAAACATGCTTTCTGACTTTGGATGGGAATGATTGGTAGATTACTTACCCAAGACAAGTTACTAGCTTGGGGAAGTTAAACTGATCTATTATGTCCTCTCTGCAACAAAGTTAATGACTCTCATAGTCATCTGTGCTTCCTATGCGACTATTCTAAAGAAATATGGAAAGTGATAGCAGATAAGATGCAGTTTGCTAAGATCAGTTACATATGGGAAGACATAATAAATGACCTTATCAAGATGTGTGATGGCAAGAATATCTGGAGTGTTCTGAGAAGACTATGCTTGGCAGCTGTGAAAGAAATCAAAGAATACTCAGAGGGTGTAAAAGGAATACTAAAGAACTCCATAATACAATAACTGAAGTGATCAAGCTGAAATTAATGAACTTAAGTGTGAAAAATACTAATGTTGTGAGAATAGTAGCTCATGTATGGCAGCTACAATTTAAAAATATCAAATTTTAAGAAGTGCACTGTTTCACTAAAAGGGTGTTTAGATCTGATACAGTATGATCTTTTAAATGTGCTGCAGTAGGAAATAATGAATGGATTCAATGCTGAGAATATTGATGCTTATGTTAAAGATTTGAAGAAATTTAAAGTCAATACAAAAGGGGTGTTTGGATGGTTGTATTTTTAAGATAAAATTTTTAAAATGCAGCCTATTTTAAATCCTGGTTCTTAAGTCTCTACATTGGAATGCTTCACTAAAGGAAAGGAATGATGGATATGGCTTGAATATCAGGTAGTGGACCTGTAGAGACTTGTAGAGGGCCCTATATCTTGGTAGTAAAAACCTTTCTCCCATTTTAATCCTACTTTTTCATTAAAAGGGATTCAATGACCAGTGTGCTGTGTAAATGTGGAGTTAAAGGCTCATCTTACTACCATAAGGCGGGTTTCCTGCTTTGGCTGGAGGCCAACTTGGTGATGCCTTTATTGTTGGTTCATGTGGTGAACAACAGTGAGGGAAATGTAGCCAAGTGGGATTGTGTCCTTAAGGAACTCCTATCCTAGTAGATATACTTTGGAATTTGGATCTTAGTGTGAACAGGAGTTTTACCTTGTTCCTAGTGATGTCATCTGCAAGAGCCTCTTGGCTTAGAGGATGGGTTCCTCTAGCTAAGGTAGGGTGTTTGGAGATGGAAATGTAGCTTGGATTAAGGGTTTCTCCATGGATGCATAGTTGATTTCATTAGTCACGATGGCTAATGGAAAAACTAGAGGAAAAGAGTCTTAGATCAGTATTATACTTGTTTGTCAGACATCTTTTCTATTGTATGATGGTCTGTTGTATTGTTGAGTTTTTGTATCAAGGGTTAGGTCTCGTCCAATCCCTTGTTTCTTAAGTTGTAACGTCTTCTTGGTAATATAATTCACAATTTTACCAAAAAAAAAGATCGACTTTAGTGACATAAAAGAATTTGTTTCCAAATACAAGTTTGCAATTATGTGAATCGGAACAAGTTAAATAGCCTTATGTTTGATTATGTTTATAGTTTGGGGGTGTTTGGGATCGTTTACGGTTTTCTTTTGTTTGGGTTTTTGTTGATAAAGAAACGAGGTATTGTGTATTCTGGTGTTCCAACAATCAACAAGAAGAAAGTTTCTGTTTGTTCGAGGTTCATTGAAGAAAAAACATGATTATTGCTTTTTAATGTTCTAATGATCGACAAAAGCAAATATAATTATTTTTTTTTGGTAAAAAATGTGTTGGGAGATGTGAAGAAGATTGACTTTTATGGGTGGAAAGCCTATTTGGCATTGACTATAATTAAATAAGAAGAAAAAAATGTCAGCGTGGAAAAACCGCCACGGTGTCGGTAACAAATTATGATATGAGTGATATCGGAACAATATTTGAAAGTACGTTGGTCTAGTCAGGACGAAAATTAGTTCGTTGGTGAAGTCGGTACAATTTTGAAATTTCGTAGGTATTTTATGACATTGACCCTAATTTGAACGTGTTTCTCCAACTAAACACGCCCAACTAAACATGCTCTAATGCGAGCTCAAGTTTTATTTTCTTAACACGAGTTCCATACGGAATAACATTATCAGCAAATATAACAAAACTTGAGTAAGTGACTACCTAATTTTTTTTCATTTTGTCATAGAACACAAAATTGAACGAATATATGAAAGTCGCATAATTCTGCGTCGTATCTTAAACAAAACCGTAACCTAGTGACTTTTAAGAATTCAAAAAGTACACATGGATTAACCTTTTCGAAGTAAATTCCTTTTGATCCGCATAGAATCAGCAACCAACTACACTTCTGTACATTATTATGTGGTGCAGCTGGCTAAAATGCATGCACAAATGTAACCGTCATTTTGTTATTGGGCTTTGATGTATGGCCTTAAAATAAAGGGGTCAATGTAGGGTATGTTTGTTAAAAGGAGTAGTAGTTGTGAGCAAGTGGCTGTGAGCATTAGTCGTGAGCATTAGCCGTAAGCAGTAGCAGTAGTAGTGAGCAAGAGTTGTCACAGCTCACCGCTCATTTGTCAATGCTTCTTAAATAAGGGTATGTTTGGCACGGAGCGATGGTGGAGCTTTTTAGGGCGGTGAGCGGTGAGTAAGAGCATTTTGATTTTTAGTGCTTGTTTGGCAAAAGGAGCGGTAAGCATTTTGATTTTTATTGGTCGTTTGGCAAAGGAGCGGTGAGCGGTGCTATTTTTAGGAAAGCAATTTTTTCAATGCTTATTTAAGGAGCTTTGACAAAGGAGCGGTGAGCTGTGAGAGTTACTGCTCACAGCTACTGCTCACAGCTACTGCTCACAGCTACTGCTCACAGCTACTGCTCACAGCTACTGCTACTTTTAACAAACACACCCTAAGCATTGGAAAAACTAGCTTTCCTAAAAAATAGCACCGATCACCGCTCATTTTCCAAACGACTAATAAAAATCAAAATGCTCATCGCTCCTTTTGCCAAACAAGCACTAAAAATCAAAATGCTCATTTCTCACCGCTCATCGCTCTAAAAAGCTTCACACCGCTCCGCGCAAAACATACCCGTAAAATGGACTTTGCAAGTTTAATCATTGACCATAAAAATGGCCATTTGACACAGAATGGAAGCGTGCTATAAACCCTAACTAGGATTCAAGACGAATCACAAAGGGATAAAAGACTTAAAGTCTTTTAATTTTATTGATAATTGAATATTGAATGACTAAACAATGAACCTAAGCCCTATATTTATAGGAGAACTAAACATGGGGAAAAAGATAACCAGGATTTTCTAGAATAAACAAAATAAGAAAACAAAATAAAAGTCAATAATAAAAATATGAAAACCATATTTTATTATTAATAAAAGTCAATAATCAAAATATGGAAATCGTATTTTGTTATTAATTTATTGTTATATTGCCACGCTCTAGGTGCTCCATATATTCCTCGGCAAGCTCATTAATTGTGTCCTCATCATTCCCCCTCTTTAGAAGAACTCGTCCACGAGTTCTTACCCTTATTCACGTCCTCGGAGTGAAACTCATAAATATTTGACACATTAAAAGTCTTCGAAATACTCATAGTGTTTGGCAAGTCCACTACATAAGCATTGTCATTAATCTTTCGAAGTATTTTGTACGAACCGTATTTCTTTGGCTCTAGCTTGCTATAAGTTTCAACCGGAAAACGTTCTTTGCGAAGAAATACCATTACCTCATCTCCTACTTGGAATAACTTCTTCCAACGATGCTTATCCGCTGCAAATTTGTACTTAGCATTTGCTTCGGTAATGTTGGCTCGCACAACCTCATGAGTAGCTTAAACTTCTTCCACCATCCTATTTGCTTGAATATTCTTCTTCCCTGATAAATCAACTAAATCCACCACGTGCCTTGCAGAAGTCTTGTACACAACCTCAAATGGTGAAAATCCCGTGGAACTATGAACCGCACTATCATAAGCAAATTCAACTTGTGCCAACGACACATCCCAAAGTTTATGCTTTTCCCCACACAAGCAATGTATCATATTTCCCAATGTGCGATTAACTACTTTAGTTTGGCCATCCATTTGAGGATGAGCGGTACTACTAAAATTCAAAGATGTACCTAATCGTCTCCAAAGTGTCAACCAAAAACGAGCAAGAAACTTACTATCCCGATCCTAAGTAATGGACTTTGGAACTCAATGTAAACAAACCACCTCTTGAAAGAACAACCTCGCAATATGTGCCGCATCTGAAGTCTTCCTACATGGAATGAAATGCGTCATCTTGGAAAACTTGTCAACAACAACAAACACAGAATCGACTCCCCGTTGAGTGGGAGGAAGCCCAAGCACAAAATCCATCGATACATCGACCCAAGGACTCTCAGGTACGGGCAATGGCATATAAAGACTTATATTTTATGCTTTACCCTTTCCTTCTTGACAAGCGACGCATCTCTTCATGAAAGCTCTAACATCCCTTTTTAATTGAGGCCAATAAAATCAACTTTCTACACTAACAGTGGTCTTATCTATGCCTAAATGAGCACTCAATCCTCCCGTATGTACCTCCTTAATCAATTGACTCCTAAGGGAAGTCTTAGAAATACACAAATGATTACCTTTAAATAAATAACCGTCAAGTAAAATAAACTCACCCCGATGTTGCTTGGTTTTGAGCTCCATCCAAATGTTACCATAATCTTCATCATTTGCGTACAACTCCTTAATTGAATTAAAACCCAAAACCTCATTATTAATGGACACCAATAAAGTGGTCTTTCTACTCAAATCAATTTGGTGTTGAATATTCCTTAATGGTGGCAAAGCGTCTAGTGTATCATCTGTCACAATCTTACCAAATTCAACTAGTAACGGTTTAATTACTGCCGGTATTTCATTCTCCTTGACATCTTTAACGCCTTTCACAAATAAAGCATAAGAAACTCCCATCTCTTTCCTTTCAGCTTGAAACTCCTTTGGTGAAGCCACCAAAGTTGCCAAAGTCTTGCTCTCTAATTTCTTCTTAAGAGAGACGACACCTAAAGGTAACATAGCAATGTTTTTTCTGCTCCATTTAAAAAGATACATATTTAATTTACGTTGGTGTGTAGAGTCCACATCATGTTGCCATGGTCTTTCTAACAATACATGACATGCCTCCATATTAACAACATCACAAGTAACCAACTCATTGTAATGCTTCTCAATAGCAAGAGGAACTTTACAAATCTCGGTCACCTTAAGTGCTGGCCCCTTCTTAATCCATCCAATCTGATAAGGATTAGGATGAGGTTCGGTTGGGAGCTTAAAAGCTTTAACCAAAGCCTTAGACATCAAATTTTCGCAATTCCCTTCATTAATGATAATAGAACAAATCTTTTCCTTAACCAAGCATTTAGTTTGAAAGATTTTATTTCTTTGTGAAGAGTTACTAACCTTAGGCGAACATAAGGTTCGTTGAACGACATATGTAACTTGCTCTGCCTCTTCGTCCAAAGGCCTGGCATACTCTAACTCATCTTCTTCTTGAAACGCATCCGCCACTTTAATATTTCTAACATCGGGCAATGTCTTAGGTAATGACCAATTCCGAACCGCATTGACCTTGGTTTCGTCAACATGAATCCCCCTCACTTGGAAAGAACTCACCCTCGAGTTCTCAATATCAAGGGCTTCATCAACCTCGAACACCTTCTCACGACGAACCCTATCTTCAATAGATTTGCGCTTCACATCCACTCGAAAACCTTTATATCTTTTAACACGTCTACCATACTCCCAACGATCAATCCATGACCCAAAACATCGGGTTGTGTGCTCCTTATCAGCAACCACCAAGTTTTCAATTGTAATAAAAATAGCTTCTTTGTTTACCATTGAAAACTCAATGTGATTTTTGATAATCATACTTAAAATTAACCCAGAATCTAAATCATGAACGTTTAAATCATGAACGCATTTGAAATCCATTTTTAGCTCACAATTAAAACCTTTCACATCTTCATCATCATTAAAACCCATAATTTCTTCACAAGTCTTCAAAGTACCAACTTTATTCGTTGTTTCACTCAAACGATAAAGTTGAAATGTCGTCATCATGTTGTTTATAAGTTTGAAGGTCTTGAATTTTCTCAATGTGTTCATCAACAACCTCGGCCTTCACAATCTTTTCTTTAACTTTAACATCAGATGTTGGTAATTGTGGTGTTACTTTGGGTGGAACCATAACAATCTTTTCTTCATTTTTAACATCAGGCTTTGGTAATTGTGGTATAACTTTGG
Organism: Tanacetum coccineum; assembly: GCA_026074375.1. Classification (NCBI taxonomy): domain Eukaryota; kingdom Viridiplantae; phylum Streptophyta; class Magnoliopsida; order Asterales; family Asteraceae; genus Tanacetum; species Tanacetum coccineum. The sequence continues at coordinate 36,411 of BQNB010025505.1, read as the reverse complement.
GTGGAACCATAGCAATTCTCCTTCTTTCCCAATACATAGCTGAATTTGGTGTAACTTTGGTGGGAACGCAATAGCCAACCTTCTTCTTTCCAAATGTGAAAAAGTTAGAGATTTCGATTAAAACATTTCAATTTTTAATTTTCCATTAACCTCCTCGCCCCAAAGGTCTTCCCAATAATATATGGACTCATCAATATCATCCACAATACAAAGTATTTTACGTTATAAGACCTTTCTCTGGTTAATGGGACCCTACAAACTGGCTACACCTTCAATTGGACAATTTCAATTGGTAACTTTAGAAATCTACCAATTTTTTGAAAACCAATTATTTTATCCTACAACCATCAATAATTAAAGAACATACCGAATTGTTGATTAGAATTTTTGAACGAAAAATCTTGGTTGTAGATACTCGATCCTCCTTCTTTTCTTTACCATTCTTTATTCTTCATTGTTGAACGGGGATTGGCTGCTTACACAATTACCTCTAAAATCGCCTATGGTTGGATGTATTCTTTGACCTTCGTGTTTGCTACCCTCGTGATTCTTGTGGATTAATGCCCCACCTACGATCACGGAACGTAGTTCTTGTAGCATTGGTGTATATCTGTAAGATTTGACATGGATTTGGTTAAACATGATCCTTGTACTCTTCAGACCATACCCCCATCCAACCGTATGGGTTTTTGAATCTTTAATATCAGTCACCATCCATGATACTAACAAGCTCTAGATACCAACTGACACAGAACGGAAGCGTGCTATAAACCCTAACTAGGGTTCAAGATGAATCATAAAGGGATAAAAGACTTAAAGTCTTGAAATTTTAATTTGATAATAGAATATTGAATGACTATAAAATCACCCACAAAAACAAGCCCTTATATTATAGGAGAACTGAACTTGGGAAAAAAAGATAACCAGGATTTTCTGAATAACAAAATAAGGAAACAAAATAAAGCCAAATAATAAAAATATGTAAACCTTATTTTATTTTTAATAATAGTCAATAATCAAAAAATATAGAAACCATATTTTGTTATTAATTTGTTGTTATCTTGTCACGCTCTAGGTGCTCCATATATTCCTCGGCAAGATCATTAATCATGTCCTCATCACCATTTAAGAAGGGCGGAGCTAGGATTTTTTTTGAAGGGGGTAAAAACTTTTTATATTATATTGAGAGCCGAAAAGGAAAAAAAGCCTTGTGCAAAAGTGCGCCTAAAAGAGTTTTTGCCCACGATAGCAAGTAAGTATGCAAATATTAAACAAAAACAAATTGAATATTTATTTCATGACATAATTACACGGTTGTTTTTAAGAAATTTAACATTTATAAAATATTGTGATTTCAATTATCGAAAGAGCGTTCTTATGACAAGTAGAATTGCGTATGTAGGTATAATAATTCAAACCTGTTTGCAATTTTATTGGGTTGTGATTTAGGTTATGAATTTTGAAAGCAAAAGATGATGAGTAGTATATATTGAGTAAATGTAAAAAAACACCATTGTGTGTGTGTGAAATATTGAGAGAGAAAAGTGTGAATTACAAATCTAAAAATGAACTGTTACATCCCAAACGGGTTTAAATACTACTCCTACTATCAGACAAGCTAAATCTAACAGCTACAAGCTAACTAACAACTGAACTAATGCTTTTACAATTCTTGTTACATTGGGACAATGGATTTTGCTATGAGAAGGTCCTCTCTTTGTGTGAGAATTGGACGTGTTGATACTCCTCATGTATTGATGAAACAGAGTTTAACTGAGTGTTTGGATTATGTATTACATCACTCCCCCTCGCAAAGTTGGCATTTTGTAAGGATTAACAAAGCCTAATTTGGATAACCAGTGAAAGTTTAAGTGGTTTTAGTGAGGCCTTGTAAGAATATTTGCCACTTGATGTTTGGTTGGACCATAGGTTAGTAAAGTGACTCCTTCTTTGACCTTGTCTCTCACAAAATGACAGTCAATCTTTATATGTTTAGTCCTGGCATGATGAACTGGATTGGAAGCAAGGGCTATAAATGAGGCATTGTCATACATGATGGGTATTGTAGTAGAGATAAAGACTTGAAATTCTTTAAGGAGACACTTGATCCATGTAACTTCACAAGTAGTGTCTGTAAGAGCCCTATACCCAGCCTCTGTAAAGGATCTAGATATCATAAGTTGCTTCTTGGATTGCCATGAAATAAGACTTAGGCCTAGGAAAACACCATTACCAATAACCGATCTTCTAGAAAAAGGACAACTAGCCCAATCACTGTCACAAAAAAATGGTCATTTGTAAGTTGTTGTTTGTAGGAAAGAACTGTCCTTGTGAAGTTATGAGCTTGACATATCTGAGAACTTTGGTTAAGGCCTTCATATGAAGTATTGTTGGACTTTGAAGAAACTGAATAAGAGCTTGTGCTAAAAAAGCAAGATTAGGTCTTGTGATTGTCAAGTATATAAGTTTCCCAACCAATGTCTTATATAGTGAAGGATCTTGAAGTGGTTCTCCTCTGATCAGGTGAGCTTCAGTCTAGGATCAGAGTATGGCAGATGGTTTAGTAGGATCCCGAATAACACTTCATTTTAACAATCACGAATTAGATCAAGAAAAGAGAGAGCGTTTAATTTCAGAGAGAGAGTTGAGAGAGAGTATAGAAGTGAAAACTATAAATGAAATCACTACTTGTCCTAGGAGGTAAAGTTACTTATATACCCTGACACATTAAGTGACGTTCAGGATATTTGACTAGGACCCGGGCTCGGGACTTGCTTGGGATTAAACCCAAAACATATACAATATTAGATTAACTATCGAGCCCGATTCCCGATCCTTTCCTATTACAACATTACTAATGATTGACCGAGACTGACTTACATAAGGACGAACTTCATGTCGGCTCAATATTTGAGGCTGACAATCTCCCCCGAAGTGAGTTCATTGTGACATCCTTTTGAGATCAATGAGATTGCCTTTTGTCGTTAAGCTCACGTGTTCTGGGGCCTTTCTCTTTGTTCTTAGTTGTAGGTTTGTTCCTTCATGCTTTGTGATCTTGACTTGAGCTATGTCATTGTCTTTATCTATATTTGCCATCTTGCGGATCTGTGTCTTTGGCCAACATTCTATACTATGCTCATCTTGAAAAGTTCATATCAGAGTCTAGCGGAGTCTTTGTCTTTAAATCTTGAGCTTTCCATGATTAGTTTTGTCTTTGTAGCATGAGCATGAAATATGTTTGTAGTGAATGCGACTTTGGTTGATTGGGATACCGTCACCACCGTTTTAACCTACAGGTTTACGTTAGTGATAATCCAGAAAATTAATTTGAAAATCAATCGACATATTACATGTAAAAGCGTTTTTGTAACACATCGGGAGTTTTAAGCTTTATATCAAAATTCATCAACCGTCAATTCATTTACTAGACCAAATCGAGATCTAGTTGTCACAGGTTTGATTCATATAGAATCTCGCAAGTCACCTACCAAGAGCTTGTTTGATGCTGGCTCAAGCAGGATTTCCATCTTAATTGTGAATACATAACTTGGATGTTCTGGCAAATATCATAAGGATATTGTGTAGGACTCTTGTTAATAGCTTGTGACCTTGATGATGTTCAACATATTGTTGGTAACTGGAATGTGTCTACGAGATTTAGATTAAATCCTCTTGGCTCTGACTCGGTTAGTGCTTTGGTTTGTAGTACTCGGAGGTTGAGCAGACTGCCACTATTCAATATCAACAATCTCGGGGAGATGTCAATAGATAACGGTGTGTATTCGTGACAAATGAGACAAGTTTCTCTTGAGAGAAAACCCGAAATGGCCTGGGAAGGGTTGTGCATTGAATCATGGGTTCCATGAGTCGTTTCAATGTCAGCAATCAACATGTGATTTGACAGCATTAGTATTGACCCGGTTTTTGTCCTTAAGTTGTTTATGGAGGGCTTCTTTGTTTACACCCTTCTATCATTACATTTCTTTTTCCATTCTTCAAACGCACTTCAATGCTTACCAGGACATCATTACTACACCTTGTTGTGATTGTTTCCAGTGTTGCTCAATCTAGTCGGCATTATTCCATATATATTCTATCTCCAATCTACCTAAAGGAATGCTATTTCTAACTTTGGAATATCTCTTGGGTAGATCCTCTGGTTCTGTTGGATCATAGGATTGATTCTAACCTAACCACCTTATGAACCTCAGAATCGTCGTGAAAATTAAGATGTTGTTGGGGTGTAAGATCAAACCATAACCAACCTTTTTTACTTTTCAGCATCATTAAAAGTCGAATAGATCAATTTTAATTACATTTAACATAATAAACACTTAGTTTTTGAAATACCTCTTATGATTAAAATATGTCTTGAAAATTCCGTTTTAGGGAGAAAAATTTTATTCAACATGAATGTTCTGGACCATTTTGATAATGTTTGAATACATAAGAAAATTATCGTTGTTGATGTATCCAAGGAACATTAATACTTTGGTTTTTGAAAAACTCCCCCTCAAAAATAGGACCAATTGAAAAATTGTTGATCTTTTGCAAAATAGCTGAGGGGTGGAGGTTGAACACATAATTTTGAACGATTATGGACTTGTCATCGATAAATTCTTGAAAAAATTCGTGTTTCACTTTTTGAAAAAACCAAATGTTAGAGGACCTTCTCTTCTAACGCTAAGGGTAAGCGCTCTGATACGTACACTATCCTTTTTTCTTGAGTAAAAAACAATGAATGTCTTGGTAAGAACAGCCTCTAGGACCGAGAGAACGATTAATTTTACGTTTGTGAGGATAAGTTATAAACCTTCCGTTATTTGAAGTCCGAGTTATGTACTGATATTTGCACATAAGCCATCTAGAAAATTAGAAATGACATGTTTTGAAACTATTTGCAAAACTCTTGCTCGAACTTCATTTACACGCCTGTGTTAATGTTAATCGACATTTCTAAGCACGTAAATGTTATCGATTCCAAGAGACATGTCGAGAAGATTATTTTTGGAAAAATTATCTGTTTTTCTAAATTTTTTTTTCAATAATATTTACATGTTATCCTCAGCATTGCCTATATGATGGTGGGGAATAGTAATTCCAACTCTTGTGTTTCATGATGTAGTGTCTTGATGCTAGAGAACAACTTTTGAACCAGCTTAGTAAACTTGACGGATCATTGTTGTGGTCCTGAATTCTGACTCTCGATACGGTTATGATCGAAGTCATGTGATGAAGAACTAAGGCTGAATGATGTGAACAGAGTCATTCGATGAGACGAGGCTGAAATGATTGTGAACAGACGTCATTACGATGAAGAACGAGGCCTGAACTGATGTGAACAAACGTCATTACGATGAGAACGGAGGCATTAAACTGATGATGAACAACAGTTCTTTATGTTGACATTCAGATCAAAATTCCTTGAAGCCTGTTTTCTAAGATATCTATTCTTTTCCGCAATCAAAACTCTGAGTCCTTCCTTTATAGAGTTGAACTATGTACATTTATCTTAGGAGTATATGCTATAACATCAAGAGCTTGTTAGCTTTTACATTGGTTAGTGATATCTTCATTTGAACCATTTGTGGGTTCACTGTCAACCTTTTTTGTGTGGAGGTGAAATATCTTTTCCGGTGGGAACCATTCTAAGACAAACAGTTTGAGATATTCTACCAGTTGGTCTGCCACCTAGACAAGATCTAGGCTTGTTGTTTTTCTCATGCAACGGGAAGTCCTTTTTATTGAAACCTTATGTCCTGTGGGGTTATGTTATTGGTTTTGTTGCAACCCTTATTTGTCTACGGGTTTGTTTCTGTTCTGTTGTCTCTTGGATGAACATTACACGCGAGTTGACTTCTTTCAGGAATTTTGTAACACAAGAAGTCATGATTTGCTGTAAAGACACATTTCTAACATGTCGAGCAAACAAAATGTTTAGAGTCAGAAAAAATTTCTAGAGTTCCTAGAGTGTTCTTGTGTCTTTTTCTTAGCCTCCTCCAGGTAGTGATTATAACTATGTTATTTGGCTATTCCTAGACGGTGCTAGGTGTTCATGTAAGAGGTTTTGCGTACCTGATGGGCAGATTCTCTTCTCTTAGGTAGCTAATGTGTAGTGACTGGTTTTGACAAGTTGTTTTTCACATCAACTTGGGAGGCAAACTGTGGTTTTGAAATTTTAGGTCGTTCAGACTTAAACACAGTCGGTTGTCTAACAACTGATTGGTTTCAGTGTGGTTGTAAAACTGGTTTCCCCAAGATTGATGGTTTTGCAAACTTAGTATTCACACTATTTCCTGTTAGTTTTCTTAACTCATTTTTTAATGTTGCAATTGCAAACCCCTTTTTCTGAATCTGAGCTAGTACATCAGTATTTTCATTAGACTTTTTGTTCAGTTGTGCCATTAAAGAGTCATTCTGGTTTTTGGTCTGAACTCATGTCGTTTTGATAGAATAAAAAAGATCTATGTAAGTCTGTTTCAAGTGCTCTTTTTCCTTATCTAACAGTTCATTCTTTGCAGTAATTTTAGCACAACAATGTTCTAATTCGATCTTTATTATTTCAATTTCATCGATGTCATTATTAACCTTGGCTTCATTACCTTTCTCTTTCAAAAATTGACTCTGTTGCCTTCATTACCACATGTTCATGCTCATTCTACAAAGATAATCTATCATGAAAGCTCAAGATTTAAAGACAAAGACTTCCGCAAACTCTGATTTGAATCTTTCAAGATGAGGCATAGTATGAAAATGTTGGCCAAAGACACAAGATCGCAAGATGGCATAGACAATTAAAGAAATGACAAAGGCTCACAAGTCAAGATCGCAAGCATGAAGGAACAAGCCTACAAAAAGAACAAAGAGAAAGACCAAGGACCACATGAGCTTAACGACAAAGCCAATCTCATTGGATTCTGAAGGGCGTGTCATCAATGAACTCACTTGGGGCGATTCTTAGCCTCAAAATATTAAGCTTTGAACATGAAGTTCGTCTATTATGTATGTCCAGGTCTGGTCAATCAATTAGGTTAACGTTGTAATAGGGAAAGTACGGGAATCTGCTCGAAGGTTAACTAATATTGTATATTGTTTTGGGTTTAATCCAACGCAAAACTCGAGGCCTGGGTCCTAAGTCTAATATCCTTTGAACGTCACTTAATGGTCGTGGGTATATAAGTAACTTTTCCACCTAGGAAAAGAAAGTGGATTTCATTTATAATATTTCACTTTTCTAGATTCTCTCTTAACTCTCTTTCTATTCTTTCTCTCTCTAGAAATCAACTCTCTCTCTTTTCTTGATAACATTTTCAGACTCGAGTAATTGATTTGAGAGTTCAATTGTCTTGTCATCAGTTAATTTAGCAGGCAAAGGACATGTGTCATTTTTCAGCATTCTGGACAATCTCTCCTTCATTAATGAATTCAGGTTGCTCAGTATGTTGTTGTCCTTTAACAAAATACATTATTATTAGTAGTTATTTGTACCTCAGCCTTTGGCTCTTCATCATATATGGGTCTGATGTCCGCATCATCAACATGTGCATCATTCCCTGATCTGCTGCTTGTATCCTGCTCTTGTGATTCTGTCCATTTGCTTTTAATGATACCTGAACTATCATCCAGTTCTTTACTCGTATCAACCTTTTCCATTGTCGTCTGCGTCTGTCTTTCATTCACCCTGCTGTCATGCTCTCTTTTATGCAGTGCTCTTTCATCAATCGACTTTTTGACATATTCCATGAATTGGACTAGTGTCTCATGGAATTCTGGAATATCACGTGTGTGTATTGTAGAAAGTCGTTGCGTTCTGTCATTAAATATATTCATCATTAAAATAAATCTTTGACTTGATGAACATCTACACTGTTGTCTCGAGAACTTTAAAGAAACCTGGATCCAATCTTTTTGAAAAATTCAGTAGTTATCAAGTTGCTTTTGAAGTTGATCCATGTTTCGGAACATCGTGCCTGTAAAAATCTCAAACTCTTGACCAAAGAGTGTTACAAACGCGCGTCTGAATCCATTCTCGGTTCGACTTCCTTTTAAGTCGCTGTTTGAAAGACGCTTAAGGTGTGAATGAAGTCATTGAAAAGATACCATGCAACTTTCTTTTGATTTGTCTTGAATTAGTTGCATTTGTTGTTCTTTTGATTCCGAACATGAAGATAAGGTATTTTTCTTTTCCATTTTATCGTGAATTGAAGTGAAAAAGATTTGTTGGATCTTAAGTGGATGTGATGTGATTGATGTTGTGGTTTTGAATACAATTATCGATCACGGGATTTTACAAGTCTATGATTAAAACCGATAACGAGTTTAACAGGATTTTACAAAATAAAGAGTTTAACGGGATTTTACAAAATCAATAGAAAACCGTGAGTGAGTAATTGATTGTGTTTAAGGTTTGTTTGTTGTGAATTGATTGTCTTTTAAGTTCTTGTTTTAGGAAATTAGGTTTTGAAAACAAGGGTTTTCAGTGGACAAAACGCAGTCTTCTTTAGACAAAACGCAACCAAGAAATGAAATGGACAGAGTCTCCCCTAGGAAAAACGCAATAAGGGTCTTCAATTAGGCAAAACGCAATGGAAAATCTCAACCTGTAAAATTAACCAAAACGTAGAAGCAAAACGCAGAGGCAAAACGCAATAACCAAAACGCAGAGCCAAAACACAGGAACCAAAACGCAGAACCAAAACGCAGGAATCAAAACGTAATAGGCAAAACGCAGGACCAAAATGCAATACCCAAAACGCAATAGGCAAACGTACTATCAAAAAGAAAATAGGCAAAAACGCAAAAATACCCAAATCGCACTAGGCAATAACGCCAATCAGACCAACCTTTCAGTTAGTAAAAACGCCAGTCCAAGAAAAACTCATCAAACTTCTTGAAAGCTTACAAAATGATGTTAAAACCACTAGTAATGATGAAGGGATATTTCTAAGCTTGAATGTACAAATCTTCTAACACCTTTAACCCACAAACAATAGGGCTATAGATGAGGCATTGTCACACATGATGGGTATTGTAGTAGAGATAAAGACTTGAAATTCTTTAAGGAGACACTTGATCCATGTAACTTCACAAGTTGTATCTGCAAGAGCCCTGTACCCAACCTCTGTGAAGGATCTAGATATCACCAGTTACTTCTTGGATTGCCATGAAATGAGACTTAGGCCTAGGAAAACACCATAACCAGTAACTGATCTTCTAGAAAAAGGACAACTAGCCCAATCACTGTCATAAAAAACTGTCATTTGTAAGTTGTTGTTTGTAGGAAAGAACAGTCCTTGTGAAGTTATGAGCTTGACATATCTGAGAACTTTGGTTAAGGCCTTCATATGAAGTGTTGTTGGACTTTGAAGAAACTGACTAAGAGCTTGTGCTAAAAAAGCAAGATCAGGTCTTGTGATTGTCAAGTATATAAGTTTCCCAACCAATGTCCTATATAGTGAAGGATCTTGAAATGGTTCTTCTCCTGTCATGGTGAGCTTCAGTATTAGATCAAGTGGTATGGAAGATGGCTTTGTGTGAAGTAGTCTTGCATGAGTGATGAGATCTGTGGCATATTTATTTTGGGTCATTGCAAGGCCTTCTGAGTTTCTGAAGAATTATATTCCAAGATAATAGTGTAAAGGGCCTAGGTCTTTGATGCTGAACTTCCCATTAAGGTTTGTCTTGATTCCTTGAATGATCTTCTTGTCATTTCTTGCTAGCAAGATGTCATCCACATAGACAAGTAAAGTAACTAATTTGCCATCTTTGTTGAGAGTGAATAAGGACGTGTCCACATAGATTTGTTTGAAACCAATAGAGATAAGAAAAGTGGTGAGTTTCTCAAACCATTGCATGTTAGCTTGTTTTAGTCCATAGAGGGATTTAGTGAGCTTGCAGACTGTGTTGGGAGGTAAAGAGTTGTTATAACCTTGAGGTACTTGCATATATACATCTTCATGTAGGTCACCATGTAGGAAAGCATTATTGACATCCAATTGTTCAATGATCCAATCATTTGAGATTGCCACAGCTATTAAAGTTCTTATAATTACCATCTTTGCAACTAGTGCAAAGGTCTCTGTGTAGTCAATACCTTCCTTTTGATTGAATACCTTTGCCACTACCCTTGCTTTATACCTCTTAATGTTCCCATCAGCTTTGTGTTTAATTTTGAATACCCATTTGTTTCCAATGGGTACCTTTCCAGTAGGTAGAGGCACTAATTTCTAGGTATTATTCTTTTCTAGTGCTTGTATTTCCAAATTCATTGCTCCTACCTATTTTGGGTTTTTAGATGCTTGTAGGTAAGTTGTGGGTTTTGTGACTTTGTGGATGTTGTTAATGAAGTGGAGTGAAGTTGGGGTTAAGTTTGAATAGTTTGTGTAATGTGCATAGTTATATTTGGAATTTGTAACAAAGAGAATTTTTGATTTGGAAAGAATGTAATCTTGGAGTTTAATTGGAGGTTGTTTGTTTCTAGTAGATGTTCTGAGTGGAGGAGGTAGAGGTGAAGTTGGTGAATGTGATTAAGTTAAGGTGGTATTAGCTGGATCAGTTGGTGAATTGGCAGTAGTTGTATGAATTAGTGAGTTGTTATTTGGTGTTGGTGAATTATTATTTAGTGTTGGTAAGTTATTATTTGGTGTTGGTGAGTTGCTATTTGGTAGTGGTATGAATTGGTGAGTTGTTATTTGGTGTTGGTGAATTGTTATTTGGTGTTGGTGAGTTGTTATTTGGTGTTGGTGAGTTGCTATTTAGAGTTGGTGAGTTTTTATTTGGTGTTGGGGAGTTGTGATTGGGTGTGTTTGGAGGAGTGTTTGGATTTGTTGTTGGTGAGTCTGTTGTGGGGGTGTTGTTAGATGTTTGGGGTATAGGAGCTGGTATGAAGGGATTAGTATCGTATGAGGTGGTGGGTGATTGTTGTTTGGATGTGGGATTGATGGTATGGAAAGGGAACACAGTTTCATCAAATTAAACATTTCTTCTTGTGATGATTTTGCGAGTTTTGAGGTTATAAAGAAGATAACCTTTTTGGTTGTGTGGGTAGCCAATAAGGACTGTTGGTATGGATTTTGTGCTGAATTTGTCAGTTGTATGATGGTAGGTGTGTGCTAGGCAAACAATGATTCTTAAGTGGCTTAATTTGGGAGGTTTGTCATAGAAAAGCTCAAATGGGGATTTGTGATTAAGGATTCTGGATGGGATTTTGTTTATGAGGTATGTGGATGCCAGGATGCTATAGCCCCAAAAATGAAGTGGAAAGTGAGCTTGGAATTGGATTGCTCTTGCCATTTCAAGTAAGTGTCTGTGTTTCCTTTCTACTCTAGCATTTTGTTGTGGAGTATATGGACAAGAGGTTTGGTGTATGATGCCATGTTATTGTGTAAAGGTATTGAATGAGGAGTTTATGAACTCTGTACCATTGTTACTCCTTATTTGTTTGATTTAAGCATTGTATTGAGTTTTGACATAGGTATTGAAAGTTTGAAAGGTTGAGAAAACACGATGTTTACTTGGTAAGAGGTATGTCCATGTGGCTCTAGAAAAGTCATCCACAATTGTGAGAAAATATGTGCATTTGTTGATAGTCAGATGTTTATAGGGACCCCAGACATCAAAGTGAACAAGTTCAAATTTGTTTTTAGCATGAGCATTGCTTACAGGAAAGGAAAGAACATATTGTTTAGCTAAAGGACAAACATGACACTTATTTACATAATTTAAAAGTACATGTAAAAGAATGTCTTTGATCTTCTAAATGACTGGAAAAGAGGTGTAAGTAAGCCTGGCATGCCATAAGTGTGGAGTACTTAAGTGTGATTGAATTGTTGATTGATGTGGTTTGGAAGGTAGGGAGACAGTAGGTAGAATGTAAAGTCCTCCATGAAGGATGCCATGAGTGTTGTAGCCATCATGGTCTTGAAAAATGAATTTGTCAGCAGTAAAAGTGACCGATTTAGTTGTTTTCCTTAAGAGTTGACTGACAGAGATGAGGTTATAAGTAAATGTGGGTATGTAAAAAACATTGTGTAGTGTAAGTAAGTCATTAAGCTTGACTGATCCAGTAATACCTCAACTATGTTTCCATTTGGTAGTAAGACAGAGATTGGGTGAGTGATGTTTATGGTATTGTGCATTTGTGTTAAGGTTATGCAGATGTGGTCAGTGGCACCACTAACCACAATCCAAATGCAGAGAGTGTGTGATAGGTTAGAAGCAATGAATGAGTAAACATTAGCCCTAGTTTTAAAAGAATGAATTCCTAGTAATGTTGATGGAACTTTTGCTTTTGGTGAAAAAGAGATTATACCTGCTACATGGGGTGGCATGTAGTTACCAGTAGGCTCATTTTGATTGTTCTGCATCATGAGGAGAACCTGATTTAGCTGGTTTTGAAGCTGATCCATCCTGGCATAGACATGAGTTTCATCTGGGATTGGAAGTGGTTCTAGTAGAGTGGTTTGAGGAGATTCTTATTGTGGACTGTTGGAACTTTCACCCATCACCATGTTAACTGCCATGTACCTTCCATTTCCTTGAGTCCTCTAAGATGGTGGTAGATACTTTTTGTGTAGAGGATGACCCACTGGATAGCCTAACAACTTATAACATTCCTCCTTTGAGTGTCCCTCTTTCTTGCAATAGGTACAAATGACTCCCTTTCTGAATGTACTTCTTCTGTCAGACTGATTGTTTATTGAAGGAGTGTTTGCATTTGGTGTGTTGTTTTTGTAAGATGAATTATTTGAAGCACTGTATGGTGTTCTGTAATTGTTGAGAGCAATAGGAGCATTGAGTGGGTGTTTGTAGGTGTCTCTTTGCTTTTCTTCCTGTCTTAGCATGTTGTAGGCCTTAGCAGCAGTTGGGAGAGGTTACATTAAGAGAATTTGTCCTCTGATATTAGTATAGCACTCATCTAAGCCCATTAGAAACTAAATCAACCACTTTCTTTGCTACCTTTCACCATTTTCTTTTCCTTTTTCACAAACACACTTACATGTACAAGCATATGGTGTCTCAATTGCATCCATTTCATCCCATAGCCCCTTTAACTTGAGGTAATAAACCTCAATTGTACAATCAGACTGCTTTAGATTAACAATTTCATTTGCAAGTTGATAGATTCTATGACCATCTAGTTGTGAGTAGTGTTCATGTAGTTCATTCCACAAGGCATAAGCTGAATTAATGAATGTGAGATTATTACCTATCTGAAACTGTATTTAGGATCCAAGAAATAAGCATATCATTTGCCTATTCCCAATAAGCTCTAAATTTAGAATTTGGATATGGTTCTTCATATTCACCATTGATCAGTTTTAGCTTATTCTTGGCACTCGTGGCTATCAGTAACGATCTCCTCCATGTTCCATAGTTCTTTGATCCAAGAAGTTTCTTTGATATAAGTAGAAGACCAGGATCAGTTTTAGCTTATAGTTCTAAGGTTCTTCATATTCACCATTGATCAGTTTTAGCTTATTCTTGGCACTCGTGGCTATCAGTAACGATCTCCTCCATGTTCCATAGTTTTCTGATCCAAGAAGTTTCTTTGATATAAGTAGAAGACCAAGATGATCATTAGGGTGGAAGAATAATGGATGATGAGGCAAGTTGATGTCCTCAGTGTTTTGTGATGATGGAGATTGTATTTCTATCATCATTGTTGTGGTTTGTTATGGTTGATGAAGGTTATGAAGATTATCAATGGAGGATCAAGATGAAGCAGATTTGAAACAGATTTGTAATAGATTTGTTGAAATTTTGTTGTGAATTCTTAATTATTGTATGATTATTGATGTGTTTTGATGGTGGTTGAGGTTATTGAAGTAGTAACTGTGGTTATTAATGGCGGATAATGGTGATTGATGGTTTAAAAATTTTGGCGGGAAAGTTAGTTATGGTGGAGAAAAGTTGTTATATTTATCGGAAAAAGTTGTTAGGGTGGTGAAAATCAGTTAGCCACCACCATTTGCGGTGGTAATGGCTCTGATACCATATTGAGAAATGTAAAAACACATTGTGTGTGTGAAATATTAAGAGAGAAAAGTGTGAATTACAAATCTAAAAATGAACTGTTACATCCTAAACGGGTATAAATACTACTCCTACTATCAGACAAGCTAAAGCTAACAGCTACAAGCTAACTAACAACTGAACTAAGGCTTCTACATTCTGTTACATTGAACCATGCTTTTACTGAGAAGGATCCTCATCTTGTGTAGAGAATATGGAGTGTTTGGACTCCTCTGTATTGATGAAACAGAGTTAACAGAGTGTTTGGATTTATGTATTACATTAGCATATAATTAGAATCTTTTACTAGGATTGTAATGTCTCTATATCTACTATATATGTTCGTCACACTTGTTAAATAATGGTTTCTTTACTAGACCTGTAAATATAGAAAAGAGTTGTAATTTAACCAAAAAAAAGTCACAATGCTTTTTTATGTAATAAAAAAGTGACTAATATTACAGGTAAATATATTCGTTAGGTGGTCGAAGATAGTAGTAAGGATGCCAGAACAATGAGATTAAGAATCATTAGAATACTCATATTAAGAAAAAAAAAACTCTTGAAAATGGGGATCGATCCGGTAACTCACAAACCACTGCAAAAGGAAACCCAAGTAGTGAACATATCATCTTCAGCTGAAAACCATTTTCCACAACTTAAAAGTTCTGAGGAGAACACAAGCCCCACACCATCCGAAGTCTCGCTAACCATTAAAGATTATGGAACCGATATATAATTTGTTAGAATGTCTTTGTGAAAATGATTTACCGTTTGCAAGCCGTCTACAACAAAAAATCTCGCTAACCATTAAAGTATAATGGTTTGTAAGATATTTTTTTAAAGAAAGATGAAAATATTTTTTTTAATTTGATGAAAGTATGTATGACTAGGATTGGTTCATTATTGGTTCTTTAGATTGAACTTTTCTCTGCGACATTTCAAGCTATGCATGTCATGTAACTTCTTTAACATGAAATTAATTTAAATTTGTTATCGTATTTTGAAAATATCAAAGAATATAAAGAAACTCTTGAAAAAAAAATCAAGAAATGCCATTCTGTTGATAATATTTTGATCGCATAATTTTGTTAATAAAGTTTTAAAAAATTAAAAGAAAGATACGTATTTGCTGGCACTCTACCTTATATGTTTCTTTTGTCATACGCATCCATCATTTCTTATATAATCCTACTTCTGTTTGTTTTTTTTGGTTAAGGGTTTCCCCGGTAATTGTATTACACCAAAAATCATTAAGTACAAAAGGATAAGGGTGAAATCCCTTATCTCGGTCCAAAAAAGGACACTTAACAGCACCTAAGTGCTATAGACCAAACGCCCTACATAAGAAAGACATACCAATCTTATGACTAACTAAAGAAAGTAACAATCATACATCCTATAACTACTATATATGCGGATAATATCTTGATCAGAAGACCAAACTGCTCCAATAATCAACTCTTGAGCCTCATATCCGACATAGGACTTCCAATCGTCTTCATGCCACCACATTTGACGAACAACCCAGATAATAAAACGTATGCTATCACAAGGAAAAGAGCAAACACAGGTACAAACGGAGCAATAGTTCACATGTTAACCAATCTTCGAATAAGTGAAAATCGTATGTGTTAATACAAAATAAGTGTCGGGTATAGACCTGGGCTCAAATCCTGTATTGGATTGGGCTACCGGATGATTTGAGCGTTGGGTTTTATATTAGAGCAAGAGAAGTGACGATTTCCTGCACAATCAAACGAAAACCGTTAGACTTACCGTGGGGGCGGACCCCACGGTTAGACTCTGGCGTGAAAGTAAGTAAACATGTAAAGAGAGAAAGTATGAGAGTACAGAGTGAGAAAATCGTATTGTTCATTGTGTATTAGGTCCCTATTTATAGGGGTCTAGTATTAGGGTTTCCTAGTATTTCATAGTGGCCAGAGTGGGTCCCTTGTCGGGCAAGGTCTCGTAATCACCGTGTATACGGACGCGTGTGCCTTCCGTGGACGGAAGTATCCTATAGTTAGGTCCGCATCTGTTTTGCGTTGTTCGGGCCGTGACCAATGCAGGATTGGGTTTTCTTTCGGCCCATGACTGCTAAGTTAGACCCAGGAGCCCAAGTGATAGTATGGTCCAAGCCTGGAGGCTTGGTATACCTATTATACGTCATCAAGTCCCCCCAGTCTAGTATGATATTGCATGCGGATCATGTCCTGCTGCGGCGATCAATGCTAGACTACATAGTTCCTTGATGCTGCTGGATTGCTTCTTAAGTTATCTATTTCATGCCGTGATGCTCCTATCAAGTTGGTGACGTTCCGCTGACGTGGAGCGCTGCATCCTTTTATCCTCTGGCTGATGTGATGGTTTTGACAGCTTTTTAACTATTTCCCTGATGTGTTGCTTCCGTTGATTATGTAAGTGGTATACATGTGACGTCATCAAACTATTGGTAGGAGTAAATACACCAAGGATATAAATACCCCCCCTATTTTTACTGTTTTATTTTTCATAAACCTCCTTTCTGCCATTGTTAATTTCTTCAAGCTTTTATTCTTTAAACTTCCTCCGTGCGTTGTTTTCTTCACTTCTATAGTTTTTCGAGATTCAGGTTAGCATCTTTCTTCGCTCGTCTCTTCAAAATGACTAACTTTGCTGCTAAGCATTCCATTATGACTCCAGAAATGGTAGAAAACTTTTGTAATGACTACTATATTCCTGATGAAGTTCATCCCGTGGCTCCGGGGCGGGATAACACTATCACTCAATTCCCTAAGGGTAAAGTGGGTGTTTATACCAGGTTTTTTGATTATTGTGGTTATAGGATTCCTTTTACGAAATTTTTGATGGCTGTTCTCTGATATTTCCGCATACATATTTCTTAATTATCCCCTTTTGGTGCTGCCCGCGTATCTCATTTTGAGGTTTTGACGCGCGTGCTTGATCTTGCGCCGTCGGTAACTGTCTTTCGTGCGTTCTATACCCGTACATATAGTGACGGGTTATTTTCCTTTGCAAAACGTTCCCCATCATCTCCTTCTTGCTTCCCGAAACCCCCGGACTCCATTAAAGTGGTCAATCATTTTTTCTGGGTTGATGCTAAAGGTTTCCTATCCCCATCTCCTTGTATGTGGGGAAATGCGTTGAGAAAGATCCGCCCCGCCATCTTACAGCTCGCCAAGAGCTACTGTTAGGCTCCTGGACACAACTAAGCTCCTTTTCGACGTTACCGGAGGCTTTTGTGTCTGTGGTTGAGCCATATTTATCCGTTTGATGAAAATACTTATCCGGCCTTTGAGGGGCCTGATGGAAAGGGTGGGTGTTGCTTCCTTTGTTGGGAATTTTTTTTTATGATTGATGAGGTCTAATCCTTTGGTGTTTGTTTTGTAGACATGGGTTTGCTTGACTTTATCAAGACTCCGACCCCCGGAAGGTCCAAGCAGTGAAGGTTTCCAAAGAAGGATGATCAAGGTGAAGCTACTGGAGAGTTACAGTCATTGCTCATGCCCTTGGTTACTCCTGCTGTATGGTGGCTGTATTTTGTTCTGGCTGCTGCTCCTGAGGTGTCTGTTCCTGAGGTGTCTGCTCCGGCTGAGGTGGAGCCCGAGAATGTTGTTTCGGAAGACACCTATTTAGATTTGACTGGGTCGGATGAGGTTGTCGCTAACGCAGCCAGAAGTCCAAGAGAAAGGTTGGGGAAAGCAGAGTGATACCCTTCCTTGCCAAAGCCAGCTGATGAAGGATCACCCCAGCTCTGCTACTGGTACTGGTGGAAACCCTTGCAAGGCTGAGGCAACTTATAGCCGACAAGTCCCTTGTGTTTGAGGCCTTCTTTCAGTGCTGATGTCCAGGCCATGTGAGTTCAGAGGTATTTTAAATGTTTATCTCTTTTTTTTTACTGTACTTCATGTAGCTTTCCTTAAGACATATATATATATATATAAATATATATATATATAGATATATATATATATATATATATATATATATATATATATATATATATATATATATATATATATATATATATATATATATATATCTATATATATATAAATACAATTTATTTGGCAGTGCCCGGACACGGATTTCCCAGACTACTCTTCTGCTGCTACTGTAACTTCCGCCCGGAGAGTGGGCATTACGCCTATCATCGAATTTATGCCGGGTCTTCCCGCCGAGACATCAGAAAGGTCGGATGACACCTTTTATGTAATTGTACTGCCCTAATTCTGCTGAGGAGCCAAACGCAAGTATGGTTCCTCGATGAAAACAGACCAATACTTCGCTGTTGGATCGGTTTTTTTCCTGCCGCACTCCGATTGACCGCGGTTGCCCCCTGGCATTTTCGCACCCTCCGAATAAAGATCTATAAACATTGTATACGGAGTTCAATGTGGGGGCGGCGCGACAGATTTGTCTTGAGTCGGAGGTAAGGTCCCGCGCCGAGCATGAGCTTTGAGCTTAAGGAGAAGCTCAAAGGTAAGTATGATGCTCGTGGTAGGTTTGCCATGAGGAGAAAGACTGGTAGATTCTTAGACTAAATTTTCTGTGGAGGAGACGGAGAAGCGATGAGGCGGAAACCGTGGAGGTTGTACGTCTTTGTGGTCTGGTGTCTCTTTGACCGGGAGGTGTCAGTACTGAAAAGTACTATGCACAAAAGGACACTAACATCTCCTTACTTGATTCCCGTACCACTTATCTCAAGTTTGCGCTTGATGATTCCAAGGCCGCTTGTGTTGAAGCCGGGAGCTTGATTACCTCCTTGACTTCTGAGAGGGATAAGCTTACCTCTAAGGTATGTCTTTTATTCCACATGTTGGTTGTTTGTAATGTTTTTTAATATTTTTTTTTATTCTGCAGTTTCTACCCTGCACACCGTCTTCCAGGATATCAAAGAGAATGCGGAAGCTCAGCATAGAGCAGGCCCAGGGGCTTGGATAACCGTGTAGCCGATCTTGAGGCCCATGTTATGGATGTCTCCGGCCGTTTAGAGGGGGAATTTTATCCTGCCTACCTGACCACCTTGGCCGAAAGGAGATGGGTTCTGACGCACATGATTCAGCTTGATGTGCTAAAATGTTTTAAATCTCCTGAGCATCAAGGCATTATGTCACCCTGGGGCCGTGCCGTGGAATTCGGTATGCGAGAGGGCTTGGAGGCTGGGCATGAGCATGGGGTGCCGAACCCCCGCTTTCCACGGATCGAGGCTTATAAACCCGGAGGCTTGCCAGGAACTAGCTATTTTGATATCGTAGAGGGCTCTTGAGACCGTGGACTTCCCTTCTGGTTAATTTGTTGACGTACAAAAAAGATGCGGGATAAGATGAGGTCCTAGATTGTTTTAGCCTGGACGGACCCTTGGCCTGCCTCCCGAAGCTGCTCCACCTGCAACCGTGTCCTTTGAGCAGCTTTCCGTCCCCAATCCATCATCTGTTGACAAGGCCATCGTTGGAGACTACTTTGTCCTTCGCTTTGCTGAATGTGTTATTCTCAGTGCTAAGGAGCGAAAAGCATGTGCAGTCCTTCGCACAGCTTATGATGGAGATAGTTTCTAACCCCCTGTCTTCTCAAACTTGGGTGGGTGACACTAGTACTTTTGCAGCTCCTCTTTCCGTCGAGGACTTTGATGAGGTGGATACGGACGAGGCTCTAGGGAGTGTGGTTGCCATTCCTAAGTTTGAAGCCTGCCGCTTTTAGGTTGTGCCGTGACCGCATGTGGTCTGTCGTAACAGTTTTTGTGTAGAACTTTTATGATGTTTTGTATACCGCGGCCGTCTTGCTAATTTATCGCTTCCTTATGTATATAAAGGCAGTTTAACATGTTCATATATTTTGCTATCTTTTATTCATTACTGGTGTACGTTCGTAATAGATAGTCTTGTGAATATTTGTGGGTTATTCTCCCGGTGCAGGGTTTGCAATACCTCTTACGCACCTGAGCTCATTTTGAGGTTGCTCAACCTTTATTATACGGGATAATATATTTGCGGAGCGTGGCTCCTTGCGTGCGCGTCTTAACAATTAATATAACTTTACAAAGTAACAAAAAAAATTTAGGATTTAAAACTCGTGAGGGTAGCTAATCCCCACTTTTCATTAAAATTTAATACATTACAAGATAAAGATAAATTGAGATATTGCCCTCCGGCTCATCATATGTGTCGGGCGGGTTCTTACATTTCGTGTACATAACACTTTTTAAGATTACAAATGTTCCATGTCCGCGGGAGTTCGTTTCCTTTGCAGCTTAATTTGTATCTCCCTTTCCAAGTGACTCTGCAACTTCTACTGTCATTCCCCATTTGGTCCAAGTTTTTGCCTCATCTCTGCGTGACTTGCGTTGTTGCTGCGTAGACCATGTCACCGGCTAAACTTGTAACCGCGAACCTGGAGTTGTAATACTTTTCCATTTTAGTTTTGCTTTTTGCTTCTTGAATTGCTGCTTGTTCCCTTTTTTCCTCTATGAGGTCCAAGTTTACTTCCAAGGCTTCATCGTTCTTTGTCGGGTCTACTTCCATAGTCCGGAGCGTTGGCATGCCTATTTCCGCTGGGATGACAGCTTCCGTGCCGTATGTTAGTGAAAATGGTGTTTCCCCATTGCTTGATTTTATCATTGTGCGGTGGGACCATAGGAACCGTGGTTTTTTTGAAAAGTTCTTTCTATCCATCTTTTCTTCATTCATCCAATCTAGCTTTTATTCCTACCACCCAAACTTCTGTTGCTCTTTCAACCAACCGTTTTGTTTGTGGTGCTTTCACGAAGCAAAGCATTGATGGATGCATAGTTTTTCACACCAGTCTTTGAATGGGTTGTCGCGGAACTGTTTCCCATTGTCTGATACAATTTCCCCTGGTAGACCAAATCTGCAGACTATGTTGTCCCATACGAACTTTTTAACTTGATTGCCTGTGATAGTTGCGACGGGCTTGGCTTCGATCCATTTGGTGAAATAGTCAACAACTACAATCAAGAATTTGACTTTGCCCGGGCCTTCCGGGAAAGGTCCGGCTATGTCGATCCCCCATTTGTAAAATGGCCACGGAGACGTGATGGGACTTAAATTTTGTTGCGGGTTTCTTGGGACGGGACGATGAACTTGACAATCATTGCATTCCCTTATTAACTTTCGTGCGTCCATATGCATTGTTGGCCAGTAATATCCTGTTCGGATAGCTTTGGCAACCACGGATCTAGGACCGGAATGCATGCTGCACGACCCTTCATGTAGGTCTCTAGGACTATTGCTTTGGAGCTATGGTCCTAGAACAGAATTTCTTGTACAAAGTTCCGTTAATCATGGTGTACCTGACTGCCTTGCGACGTATCGCCCTGGCTTTCTTTTTATCTGCCGGAAGTATTTCCTTTGTAAGGTACTCGCATATGGGTGTCATCCATGTGTTGCCTTCCTCCTCTACTACGGCGAGGATTTCCTTTTCATTTATGGATTTCTCCTTTAGTTCTTCCACAAGTACCTGTTTGCTGAGATGTGCGAAGCTTGTGGATGCAATCTTGCTTAGGGCCATCTGCTTTCTTGTTCTGCTCCGTGGTAACTTCTTGATGAAAATTCCCTGAAGCTTCTTGTGAGTGTTTTTAATGTGTTCAAATATTGGATCATGCCTGATTCTTTAGCGACGTAGGAGCCATTAACTTGATGCCCATTTGTTCTGCGATCCGGAGACCTGCTATTAACGCTTCATACTCAACTTCATTGTTTGTGGCTTCAAACTGAACCTCATGTCTTATGTTAGAAAAATAAAATACTAACAAAAAAATAAATAAAAAATGAACTCAACCCTTTTCTGGGTTGGTTAGTATTATCCGGCTCCGGTACCAACTAATACGAAGATGATCCGTCTTAAAATGATCCAAGGTTCTAGTATTTCCTCCGGTTCTGTCATGGGTTCATCCGGGGATTCTTCCTCCGGACGTTCCACAATAAAATCCGCTAGTATTTGTCCTTTGATTGATGTTCTTGGTCTGTAATGGATATCATATCCTTCTAGTTCAAACTTCCATTTTAACATCCTCCTGGAGATTTCTAAACTCGACAGCAATTGTTTTATTGGTTGGTCCGTTATTACGACAATTGTGTGTGCTTGGAAATATCTTTTAGCCGTTTGCCTTAGCGCTGAGCAAGGCTAACACCAGCTTTTCCCATGGAGTATTAGTTGATCTCATGTACCTCGTAGAGCACGCTTACAAATATACTGGTACTGTTTGCCTTCCCCTGTCTGACATTAAGACGCACTGATTGCTTCATTGGCTGCGGCCAAGTATACGATTAGACCTCCTTTTCCCTTAGGTGGGGTTAGCATTGGGAGTTCTGCGATGAGCTTCTGTCATTTGTGGAAGGTGCTTCTGCCTCCGAGTCCATTGGAAGTCCACTCTTTTTTGTGCACATTTTTCAAAGTTTGAAGAAAGGCAGTGATTTTTCGCTGACTTTTGACAAGAACCTCTTAAACATGCTAGTTATTCCCATTCAGCCTTTGACTCCTTGAGGCATCTCGGAGATGGCAAGCTAAGGACTGCGTCGGCCTTGTCCGGACATACTTTGAGTCCGTCAGTATTCACTTTGTAGCCCAAGAACATCCCCTCTTGCATTCCGAAGGAGCATTTTTTTGGATTCAGCTTCATGTTTATTTGCCGGAGAGTTTTGAATGTTTTTATTATGTCGCGGATAATTTCTTCTTTCGTATGGCTTTTTATGACCAAGTCGTCAACATATACCTCCAGGTTGCGCTCGATCTGTCTTTGGAATGCCTTATCTACTAAACGCTAAAAGGTCGCTGGTATGTGCTTAATTACACATACCATTTTCCATTTAAAACGAACTTAAAAGCCTAAAAACATACCAAAAATGCATTGTATTTGTATGTTTGCATTTGTGTTGTGCAGGAAACGGATATTCAAGAAAAGGAGCAAAAAGAAAGCCAAAAACAAACAAATTCAAGCACGGGAAGGAAAGGACCAAGTCAAGTCGAAGTCTAAAGTCATCAGCATAAAGAAAATACAACTTGAGGGGTTAAAACTGCCAAGCCTAAAGTTGTATTACAAAAAAATAAAAAGACAAGGGTCAAAACTGCAAACCGGGTAGAGATTGCATTTAAGTTATATAACTTAAGGGGACCATTCTGCCTACTTCCATCCCAAAAAAAAGCCTTCTTTCCCGCCTTGACAAACCCAGTTACAACTTGTATGTCGCCCCATACTTCTCCCCTGCAAAACCACTCAACACCCTACCAAAATCATTATCATCCACCCTACTATTTCCCCCCCCCCCCCAACTGTAAAATGCCATGTGGCAATCCCTCACCTTTCCCAAGTAACTTCCAATGCTGAGATTGACTCCCAAAAAGCTTCAAAAAAATCAAAGGCTGGGATTTGCTTAAAAATCCCCTAACACAACAACACACTTTGTCCTTTATCTCTACATAGAAGCATCAAGCACATCCAAAATATGGAGAGACTTCGGCTATAAATAAGAGCCCTTGAAGCTTTGAGGCATGTTATTTTTAGTTTTAATCTTAAAAATAATTTAGCTTATTTTCAGTTTGTTTTAAAGTCATTACAGCTTTTACTTTCAGCTTTTGAAACCCTTTCAAGATTAATCAAGTTGTGAAGTTTTTAAGTCAATTACAATACCAGTGTTAAGTTTCTTAATCATATTGTTTATTGTGTTCTAAAGCTCTCCCCCACAGCTTTACTTATAAGCTGTTTCAATAAGTAAAATAAAAAAAGTTAAAGTAGTTAAGAGAAAATCACAAATATCACTCACAAATATCCCCACAGCTTATGTTATGGAGTATAAGCCAGTTTACTGTAAGGCTTATGGACTCTCACTAGCTTGTTTAATACAACTAAGCTTGTAGACATTTGTTTGACCCATGTTTGGAGCAAGGGTGTTGTAATCTCTCTTTTTCTTATTGTCTTATTACTGTCAGAACTACTTTTAGTGGGCTTATCTTGCTTTATTGTAATAAATTCAAAGTGATTTGTGGCAACATTTTCAAGTTAGCACTATTAGTTCATTTGATAAAACTGTTAGTCTTAAGTTAATACTGCTAGTTCACTTTTGGAACCAACACTAACTTAAAGCTACAATAACTAACTCTACAATTAGTACTGCTGTTCACAATTTTCTTGGATTCAAAGGAATCATACTAACTCAGCACTACAGTACTAACTCCAGAAGTTAGTACTGTCAGTTTAGACACTGTAGTACTGGTGGTTCATTTTAACATATCAGCTTATTATTTCTGCTTATTCAAGATTTCCTTAGCTTTTTAGAGTTTATTAAGCCATTTTCCTTTGTTATTTGCTTATTTAAGCTTATTTTCCGATTTAAAATAATTCTCATAGGTTTTGATCAGTTTTTAGTTTTTCTAGCTCATTTATCATATTTAGTTTTATTCTAGTTGCTTATTCTTATTACAAAGACTAATTAAGGTTAGGTGAACGTCAGATTTTAGCTTGATTTGGCTTATTTAATTGTTTTCATGCTTGTCTTGTTAGCCCCTAACAGTTACTAACCTTAAGCTAACATACTACCTAAAGCTGGCAGTACTACTCCAAGTTAGTACAGGTTATTAATACTGTTAGTACTGGTGTTTAGTACTGTTGTGTATATCTTGTTTAATTTAGCTTAATTGCTTTTTGTATTTGCTTATTTAGAATATTTAGCTTATTTGATTCGTCTTAAGCTTATTTGAGCTTATTTGTGTTTTAGTGTAAAAGTTTTAAGAGTTTTTGCCATCCCTAGCTTTGATTCTTGTTCCAGCTTATGTTCTTTGTTTAATTTTTATGTGCATTTGCTTTCAGTATTAATTCCCAATCATTCCTTGTTACATTCAAACACCAATCATCAATCGTCTTGCGATTTTTCCATTCCAGCCTCGTTGGGACAAAACGACCCGGGAACACTCTATACTGCTTCCGGTTTTCTTGCTCTCGCGTGATTTCGTCCCTTGTTGTGTATTTATACATGTTTGTATTTGTTTACATATTTGAGGGGTGAGTTCGCGCGGGTCAATTTTTGGCGCCGTTGCCGGGGAGGCTGAAAACGAATAGTCTTACGTTTGAAAATTTGTGTTTACATCTGTGAATATTTTCTTCTATAAAAACATAAAAAGTACAAAAATATTTTTCATTTTCTTTTATTAGTATAATTATCATATAAAAACAAAAGAAAAACCAAAAAATATAAAAACATTTCTCCAAAAAGAAAGAAAATTCACAAATTGTAAAAATGCCAAAAATAAAAATTCTCAATTGAGGTATTATCATAATAACTTCCGGTGAACTTATTGGTTCCCAACTCGAACAAAAGATTTAAAAACTTGTCATTTGTGTCTCTTACGACATACGGCTCACCTTGAAAAGTTAAACAAGCTATAAAGTGGGTATAAGGAGGGTTGTTCCTAGGAACTACGACCCGAAAGGAGAAATAAGCTTCGCGCTATTCCTACTCCTCCGCTCACCTGTGCGTTTATCTTTTTGAGAGCTACCGTGAAGTAAGTAGATTATTTGGTTAAAGTTGTCTTATCTCATTGTCCGTAAAAATCAATTGTGAATAAATCATTGAAAAAAAAACCAAAAAAAAAAATTAGTGTAAATTTTCTTTTTATATCTCTATTTTAGTGCATGCGCACTCGTTCTCAAGCTCGTCGTCTACGACAACAACAACAAGTTCCTCCGAATCTTGTTGAACCTCCCAAAGATACGATGGCTGATAATCGAACTATGGCAGAATTGCTCCAGGCTCCCACCGAGGGATACGAGGACCGAATGATGTTCCGGAAATCGAAGCAGCAAAATTTGAGATCCAAGCATGGGTTGCGTAACTCTTGTCCAGACAAGCAGTTCTTCGTACATGCCAAAGAGGAATCCACATCACACATCCGTTACTTCAATAAAATCACCTCTACTTTTGAGATATCCTATGCCCGACCACATCAAGTTTATAAAAAAAGGTTGATGCTTTTTTCCTTTCCTCTCTCGAGGGGGGGCAGCCCGGATATGGCTTTGAGAAAGAACCCCCTCGCTCAATTCAGACATGGGATGACTCTTGCTAATCATAAATCAGTTTTTCCCACCTTCTAAAACGACAAATCTTCGACGAAATTAACCAATTTCAAACAAAGATTTGATGATCATTTTAGTGAGCTTGGGATCGATACAAAATCTTCTCCAGCATGTCCACCATCATGGATTCTCGAATATTTCTTCACCAACTTGATACATTTTACAATGCCCTTAAATGTGCTAGTGATCAAGACTCTTTGAACTCCGACCGCAGGGTGTAACTTTTGGACAAAAGCCCGCTGATTGCTACAAGCATCTCGAGAGACAAGTCCAACTTCGTCACTCCCGAAGCAAAGCCATTATTGCTAAAGTGAGTACAAGCGCTTCCACCTCCGGAGTATCTCCCGATGTTGCTGAATTGAAAGATATGGTTAGAGCTCTACTTCTCGACAAGCAAACATCTCCAGTTCCAGCTCCCGCTCCCTAAACCCCGGTTTCCTGAGCAAAGTTGTGTTACCTGCGTGGGCCCACTCATTCATCGTAATTGGTTAGCGACCGATAGGCAACAATACCTGAATAACAACCAAAGAATAAGTCTCGCAACAGCGCATCAAATTTTAACTCAAGGAAATCCGGTTAACGTCCCGCCACCGATGGCAACCAAATCAACCACCCAGTTTTCCTCCTTGCAACACAACATGCCAAGCCAACAATCAAATTAGGAAACCAAAACCCAAACCGTGAAATGCTACAACCAGGGTCAAATCCAACGAACCCATAGGTTCACCAACAGCCCTAAGTATCAACCCCCGTTAATCAACACACAGCTTACCAAGCTCCAGCTCTCAAGCTTCGGGTGTGTCACAAACTCAAATTTTGAGAGCTATGTGAAAGCTAATGATGCGTTTTGCAAATATGTAAAACCAAATGTCCAACATAACCCCCGACGTCTCACAAAAATCGTAAATTCAACCAACTTCTACTTCAAGTTCGGTTCTCATCCTAGCAACACCGTGCTAACCCGAAAGGGTAATTGAAAGCAATCACCACCAGAACGGTGGTTTCAATAAAAACATGAAAGGGGGGGAACCTCAAATTCCAACCTCCAGGGTGGAAGTTGAAACGCGGTAAACAAAGGACACGGGTCTTCCTACGAAAGTACCAAAGACGTCCAACCTCCGATAGTCCAAGTTGATGAACCAATTGTCATGCCTAGAGCCAAAACGATTTTACCATATCCATCTAGGGTAAACAAGGAGAAAATCCGCAAAAAGGACGACCTTTTAGCTTTGAAATTTATGGAAAATTTTCGGAATCTCCACTTCGAGCTGAGCTTCGCGGATGCTCTCCTGCACATGCCTAAGTTTGCTTCCGATGTCCAAGAAAGCTTGTGAACAACAAAGACAAGACATAAGAATTAACAAAACACCGGTAATGTAAAATTGCTCGGCAGTCCATCCTAAAGACATAGCCCGAGAAATTAGGAGACCCGGGTAATTCTGATTCCGTTGATTTTGCCAGAGGTGGAGGAATGCCGTGGCCCCTGGCCGATCTCGGTGCAAGCCATCAATCTAATGCCACTCTCCGTTTTTTGAAAAGCTTAATCGCCATGACTGACCAAAACTAGATGGTATTATTAGCCGACCGATCAATCTCCACTCCCACCGGCATAGCCGAAGATGTTTTTGTGAAAGTTGGAACCTTCTACTTTCCAGCCGATTTTGTAGTAGTTGACTATGATGCCAACCCTAGAGTCCCGTTGATTTTAGGAAGACCATTTTAAGAACGGCAAGAGCCCTTGATTGATGTACATGCGGTGAAGAGAGTGACCTTAAGACATGAGGACCAATCCTGACTTTCAAAGTAGGTGATACGACAACTGGCTCCTACAAATGCCCATGGAATAATTAACAAGTCGACTTTATTGATATAGCTTGTGAGGAATATTCTCAAAGAATTTAGGTTTTCTCAAAGTATTAGCAAATGAAATTGCTACTCCTTACGTTTGAACCAATTGTTGTGATACCACTTCTCCCAGCCTCACTCCATTTGAGGGTATAAATTTCATTCATGAAGAAATCGAGGCTGAACTTTATGATACTTCGTATAAGTCCAGGAATTGATGATCCGAAGTGATCCGAGAAAGGACATTCTTCGTCTTGAAGCTATCCTAATAGTAAAGCCTTATCACCACTTCCCAACCATGCAAATTAATGTTCCGGAGTTAGAAAAGGAGCTTAAGAATTGTGAAGCCAAAACCGATGAAACATCAAAGGTTAAACCATCCGAGGTCGTCTCAAGGACTTTACCTCCCCACCTCGAATATTGCAATTTTGGTAGGTGACAACAATTACCAGTCATCATTGCCTAAACATTTGAGTGTCGGGGAGAAAGCCGCTCTCATACAGGTGTTGCAGTCCCACAAGCGAGTCATCGCTTGGAAACTCTCCGATATCAAGGGTATTAACCCGGAATTTTGTACTCACAAAATTCTAATGGAAGAGGACTACACACCAGCGATTCCAACATCAGAGACGGTAAACCCAAAAATCCACGATGTCATCAAAAATTGAAGTGAAAAACTTCTGATGCTGGATTAATTTACCTATCTCGGATAGTCCCAGTAAGCCCGGTACACTGTGTACCAAAGACAGGTGGTTTTACCGTATTGAGAAGGAGCAAAATGATTTGAATCCCCAACTCGATTGGTTACGGGATGGCGGGTATCATGACTACCAAAAATTGAATGAAGCTACCTGGATAGACACGTTTCCACTACCATTCTGACCAAATGACGAGGCTTACGGGAAACGAATACGATGTTTGTCTCGAAGGTTTCGCGTAGGTTATTTTCACATACCAACGACCCCAATGATCAGGAAAAACAACATGCACTTGCCCATACGGAACCTTTGCCTACGACCGCATGCCCGAATGGCCTCTGCAATGCACCAAGCACATCCAAGATGTATGAAGGCAATCTTCCACGACATATCGAAAAAACGATGGAAGAGTTTTAGGATGACTTTGCGGTTTTGGAAGTTTTCTTTCTCTACATCCTAACCCATTTGGAAAAGCTGCTTAAGCGGTGTTGATACACCAATGTACTCAAACGGAGAAAATCCATTTCATGGTTTAAGAAGGCATTGTTCTTGACATAAAATCACGAAATCGGGAATTGAGGTCGATCGAAGCTAAGATTGACGTTATCGCAAAGCACCTCACCCACTACTGTAAAAGGTGTCCTGGTAGTTTCCCTTGGCATGCCGGGTTTTATAGAAGATTCGTCCAGAATTTCTCAAAAAATAGCGCCGTCCCATGACCCATTTGCTCGTAAAGATACTCCGTTTATGTCTACAAAGAGTGAATTGAAGCATTTAACACTCTCAAAAAGAATTAACGAGCTCCAATCCTATTGCTCCAGACTGGAATGAACCATTTGAACTTATGTGCATGCAATCAATTTCGCCTTAGGTCAGTCTTTGGGGCAACGTCATGAGAAACATTTCAGGCCTATACATTATGCAAGTAAAACAATGAATGAGGCGGAATCACGTTACACCACAA
Source organism: Tanacetum coccineum (assembly GCA_026074375.1). Taxonomy (NCBI): domain Eukaryota; kingdom Viridiplantae; phylum Streptophyta; class Magnoliopsida; order Asterales; family Asteraceae; genus Tanacetum; species Tanacetum coccineum. Next base: position 6,803 of record BQNB010025505.1, on the reverse strand, counting down.
CAGAGAAAGAAATGTTAGCCGTGGTGTATGCATTCGAAAAATTCCGATCTTACCTTGTCATGAACAAATGCACTGTGTATACGGATCATTCCGCCCTCAAGTAATCTCGTGCAAAGAAAGATTCTAAGCGAGATTACTCCGATGGGTTCTGCTCCTTTCAAGAGTTCGACTTTGATTAGTTGACAAAAAGGAGCTAGAACCTATCGGCTGATCATCTCTCACGATTAGAAATCCTCACGAAATAGCTCGATCCAATAGAAATAAATGAAAATTTCCTCTTGAAACTCTTACTTCGAATGGCTGTGCGTGATCTAGTACCTCCATGGTTTGCTTGAATCGCAAACTACCATGCGGGAAATTTCGTGATCAAAGGATGTCAACGCCAGCAGAAAAGAAAATTTCTTCAAAGACGTAAGCATTATTTCTGAAAAGTCCCTTTCATGTTAAAATCTGTGCTGAGTCAAGTATTTTCCGACGTTGTGTTTTTGGCAAAGAAGCCCCTGAACAATCCTCATGGCTTGCCATGATGGTCCCACCGATGGACATCACGGTGCTAACAACCACAGCAAGAAAAGTCTTCAGTTCGGGATTCTTTTTGGCCCACATCTACAAAGAGGCCATGAGTTGGTGAAAAACGCAACTCAATTGCCAGCGTCAAGGAAAAATTTTACAACGTGATGAGATGCCACAAAATTCCATCCAAGTTTGTGAAATCTTTGACGTCGTGGGGCATTGACTTTTTATTAGGGCCATTTCCCATCATCCAAGGCAACAAATACATCCTAGTACAGTTGATTACCTTTCCAAAAATGGTGAAGCGAAAGCGCTCCCACCCAATGATTGCTGGGTTTGTAGTAAGATATTTGAAGCCTTTTTTTTTTTTTTTTTTTTTTTTTTTTTATTATTTTTTTTTTTTTTTTATTTTTTTCTTTTTTTTTTTTTATTTTTTGTTTTTTTTTTTTTTTTTTTTTTTGCCCGATTCGGAACTCCCCGATCAATTATCAGTGACCGAGCACTCATTTTGTAATGATCAATTGCCAAGGTAATGCTTAAATATGGAGTTTACGCCATCGACATTTCCACTGCATACCACCAAACAAAACAAGGGGACAAGTCGAGGTTTCTAATCAGGCTTGAAGAAATTCTTGCGAGATCAATAGGAAGGAGAACCGTAACCGCGTGTCAGATAAGCTCGATGATCCTTATGTGCTTTTCCCGCAGCCGCTTACAAACGCCCAATGGGTGTACTCCTATAACTGGTTTACGGAAAAGCCTCATCTCCAATAGCGTTAGAACACAAGGCCTACTGGCCGTAAAAAATACAAACTTTGATCTGAAAACCGCTGGTGACCATAGAAAGTTCAGCTAATAACTTACTACTCCCGTGATGAAGCTTAGAGAACCCTTTGATCTATAAAGAAAAACCAAGAGCGATCACGACTCCAAGATCAAGAACCGTGTTTTCAAACGTCAGGTGAACGATCCTCCTCTTTAAACTCTATATTAAAGAATTTTTCTCGGGCCAGCTAAAGACCCCTGAGTGGACCCATTCACTATCCACAAGTATCCCCGTACGGCACCGCGAGTATCTCAACCTCCGGCCAAACTTCAAAGTGAATGGTCATCGTATTAAACACTACTTTGGAGGGAACGTACCAAAATTGGTGGTCCCGGATCTCTACACATTCCCCATGAACCAATAAATTCAGGTGACGGGTCAAGCATAGCGACCTTAAACAAGCGCTTCGTGGGAGGCACCCCATGCTTATCTTTCTATCTTCTTTCTATTTTTCTAATTGTGTGACGTGAGGAGGTTTGCCTTTTCCATTACCGTGTTTTGTGTTTGTGTTGTTAATTGTCCAGGATTGCCCGGATTGTGAAGAACTCTCATGCTTGTATTTTTATCAAGAGTTTCACATCCTCAGCTTCATTTTGGGAATCCAGTATCCCAATATAATCGACTAACGTTTTATCTTTTGGCACACTTAATAAACGCCTTAGATTTTGGCGTAGGTGCCGCTTTCCAAAACATCGGGATGATGTTTTAGTTCTAATATGGGGGGGGGTGGATCTTCGATTTGATTTTGCCTGCAGCCGGTTTGTCACGAATCCCGTTTATACTCCAAAATTATGCAAACAATGTCCAAAAAAAAAAATTAAAAAATTAAAAATTTTCAAAAATAAAAATAAGTGTTTTGTCACAGTGTTCGACTATTCCTAAGGGTTAGAATGAAAATAATTTTTGACTCGTATCGGGCGTGATGAGCCCTAGCCGTGCCTAAATCATAGTCCCGCTAAGCGTTCAACGAGGTGAAGACAAGAAGTGATCAAGTTAAATATAAGTTTATGTGCAATGTCAAGATTCATCTAAAGCTTATATAAGTAAGCGTGTGGCTTTTTTCTCGCCATTAGCTTCTAATCCGCCGATTCATACGTGCTCATGTTTAAATTCAGCTAGTCAATCGATGTTAATAGTAAAAGCTTTAAAATTGTAAACTTCTGAGTTCTTTTAAAACGAGTTTTTTCTGTCTCTTAGTAAATTTTAAAGTAAAATGCAAATAAGCATGAATAAAATATGAATTGCAAAGATGCATGAATTATTATAATTATGCCAATGAAAGCATACATTTGAGTATATGGACAAGTAAAATATGTGTCGTAAGATCCCACTCCCTAACCGCGAGGATGGGGGTTCAAACTAAGACATCTTTTACTTCTAGGGATTTTGATGTGTCGAGATTCCCACACCGCTAATCGCGTGGTGGGGGTTCAAACTAAAACTTCTTTACTTCTAGGGATTTGGTGTGTATGTGATATCTTACCAGGAAGTGATGGTCTAGGTGAGGGGTCAAACTAAACACTTATCCTTAGACCCAATTAGGAGGAAAAGAAAAGGGGTGTTGATGTGATTACCCCTCTACCGCTAGCAACGGGGTTGGTTTTTCCAAACTAAGAACACCGGTCGTTAGTATGTGATATCTTACTAGGAGCGAGGCCTCGTTGTAGGTGTTTAAACTAAGCAACGCATTCCTACTTTAAGAACTATGTTTATGATGCATAAAAGTGTTGCAAAAAGTTCTACAGAAAAATTTTCGTTCTTTAAAATCAAGTTACAAGGTCCTAATAAGTTGTTGCTTTGAGTCATGATTCATCTTGAATTACGACTATGGAAATAAGTTGATCTATGGTTGAGTTGAAATGAGTACACACATTTAAATCATATATCCATGTTGGGAGTTAAAAGTTCACAAGTCATAAGTATGAGTGCTTAACATTTAGACTTATATTGACAAATGATCTTGTTTAATTGCTTGGTTTGGATCTAGTGAAAAATCGGGGACGATGAATTTATCCGTCAGGACATCCGTAGATTATTCTATGGACGCTTCTCATTCTATGATCCCAGTGTTTATAAAATAAAGGAAGTCAAACAGGTAGTTAAGAAAAAGAAAAAGAAAAATCCAAAAATATTAAGGATAGTTGGTGTACATATAAAAAAATGGTGAATACGGGACTCGTCAAGGCTATTGATTCTTTAGTTCCCCTTGACAAACGCCTAGCTACTTTTCGAGGTTATTAGTCAAGGGGGATTAAGATTCTTGGTTTCTTGAGTGTTTACTTCATAACATTGCGTGAGGACACGGCAATACCTTAGTATGGGGGATTTTGGTATGTGCTTAATTACACATACCATTTTCCATTAAAAACGGACTTAAATGACTAAAAACATACCAAAATACATCGTATTTGTATGTTTTGCATTTGTATTGTGCAGGAACGGATATTCAAGAGCAGGACCAAAAAGAAAGCCAAAACCAAACAAAACCAAGCACAGAATGGAAAGGACAAAGTCAAAGGTCAACCAAGTGAAGAAAATACAACTTGAGGGACTAAAAATTACCAAACCTCAAGTTGTATTACACGAATTAAAAAAACAAAGGTCAAAATTGCAAACCGGGCAAATATTGCATTCAAGTTATATAACTTGAGGGGACAAAACTGCCTACTTACCCAAAAGCCTTCTTTCCCGCCCCAACAAAACCCAGTTACAACTTGGATGTCGTCCCATACCTTCTACCCTGCAAAACCACTCGACACCCTAGCCAAAATCATTTCAACCACCCTACTATTTCCCCCCAGCTGTATAAGTGCCATGTTGGCAATCCCACACCATTCCCAAGTATTTTCAATGGCTGAGATTGACTCCAAAGAAGCACAAAAGAAATTGAAGGCTGGGATTTGCTTGAGAATCACCTCACACAACAAGCACACTTAGTTTTTGCTCTCACAAAAGAAGCACAAGCTGCAAGTCCAAGAGATGAAGACTTCGGCTATAAATAGAGCCTTTTGTAAGCCTTTGAGGCATCTTAGTTTTTCAACCCCCCCTCCTCCACTACCTTTCCAGCACACAAAAGGTGCCATGTTGGCAATACTCCACAATCCCAAAGCTTAATTCCGACGGACTAAGATTGATTTTGAAAGCATTGAAGGGCCAAAGATTTAGAGGTTTAAACACTCACAAACTAACACACCTGTTGTTTGTGTCGTCTACAAAACAGCACAACAAGAAGAAAGATGAAAAAAAGAGGACCTAGATGTATATTTCGGCATAAAGCACTTGTTAAGCCATTTTGGCATAGATATTAAGTCTATATAAGTTTTTATATTAAGTTTTTATGTCGTTTTATGTTAGTTTTAAGTGTTTTTAGTTAATGTATTTTATGCCAATTTGTATTTCTCTGTTTTAATGAAAAAATAGCTCTTTTTACTCAATTAAGCTCTCAATAAGCGCATTAGAGCTTATTCTTACTAATAAGCTCTAATTTAGCTTAAAAAAAAAAAAACTTGTATATAATCTCTTAAATACTATTTTTATTTGAAATTTGGCTATAATGTTCCATGAGTGTTAATTTTGGATAGCTTATAAAGAAAAGCTATACAAGCTTATTGAGGCTTTTAAGCTCAGGTTTGACGGCTAGGGAGCCATTAGACAGGCTTTTAGGCCACTCACTAGAAGAAAGAGTGGCCTTTGTTCTGAGACAACAAAATCCATGTTTGAATTCTCTATGTTCATTTAGCTTAATTTCTAGCTTAAGTCATTAGCTTATTTGCCTTTAATCTTTGCAAATACATTAGTTTAGGCTTGTTAATTAGCTGTTTTAAGTTTTCCTTGCATAATTTGGTGTTATATTAGTTTATCTTACAAAACTGTCAATATTAGTCTAATAAGCTAGCTGAGAAACTAGCTTATTTTTCTTAATAAGCTAAAAGTTTTAGTGTTAAAATAGTTTAAGTAGGTCAGTACAAGTAAGAGTAGATAAAAAGTTTTCAAAGTTTTAGCTTAAAAATAGGTTTTAAACTAACTTTGGTTTGACAGTTTTGAGATAAAGGGGTGTTTGGGATAACCTTAAAACGGGTCAAAAAGGGTGTTTGCATGGGTTAAGGTATTTGGGTTAACTTTAGCTTAAGTTTTTAAGCTATTTTAAGCTGTTTTTAGAAAGTTTTTAGTTTTAAAATAGTTTTCTAAGGTTTTTAAAACTATGTTCAAAACTGTGAAGTTTTTAAGTAACCCACAAGTGCTTATTTGATTAAAGGCATTGTGGGTGTAAGTTTGTGCATCAAAAAAGTTTGAGTTTTGTGTGTTAAAAAAGGGTTTGTCCTCTTTACTTTGTGAGTCAAATTTAACTCACAAATTTCTGTCACAGTTTGTAAAAAGCCAAAACACCTTTTTCATAGTCAAAATTAAGCAAGTAAAATGAATTTTTACAAGTCCAAAATAGGTGCACAAGTCCCTTAGATAGAGTACTCAATCTGTTTAAGCTTGTTTTTGCTTTTAGAGCTTATTTGACAGCTTAAAATAAGCTGTCAAATAAGCCCTTGAGCTTTGCCTTAAAGTTCCCCTGGTGCAAAAGGGGAACTTCAGGCTCATTGTTCTCAGCCATTAAGCACACTTAAGCCCAAGTATTTGGCTTATTTTGAAAGCTTATAAGCTCTAGTATAGTCCCTCAAAATTTCAGCCCTTGAAGAGCTTATTTGGTTGCTTATTTTTAAGCCCAAAGATGCCCTTTGGCTGTTTACACCAACAGTACTAACACCCAAGTTAGTACTGTTGTGGGGTTTAAGCCACACTTTGGCTTATTGAGCTTATCCCATAAGCTCAAACTGTTTCCCCAAGAGTTTTTAGGCTAGGTTAGATAGATTAGTTTGCTTATTTCCTTTGTCTAGCTTATTTGTCTTAGTCTTAAGCATTTTTAGCATCTTTAAGCTTTATTTAAGCTTTTCTGGCTAAATAAGCTTCCCACAGCTTATTGGCCCTTAAGCTTTTAGACTTTTAAGCTTAATTAGATTAGTTTAGCCCATCTTAGCTTACCTTAGTCTTTGTCTTAGCTTATTTCGACCCTAAGTCCAAAAGACTTAGCAAAAAATTGGTTTTTTAGCTTAATAAGCCAAACTGTCAAAGTTTGAGCTTATTTTTAGGCTTATTTAGTGGTTTTCAGCAAAAGCTCTAGTTGACAAAGTTGTTAAGCCCCACGAGCTTAACAACTTTGCTTCTTTGAGTTTTCAAAAAAAAAATAAAAGGGGAAGATACTTGGTCCGGGTGAGCAAGACTCGAACCCGGGACCAAGCAATACATCCCCTTTAACTCCCACACACACTACCACTGCGCCCTTGGGTCTTTTTCGTTAAAGACTCAAGGGCAATTGTATTTAAGGGTGTTTTGGCACAATAAGCCCATAAGCTGTTTAGCTTATTTTCGGGGCTTATTGTATAAGCTGTGTGGTGTTTATTATTTTTCGTAGGAC
>BQNB010025504.1:0-59567 GCA_026074375.1 Tanacetum coccineum | reverse complement strand
AAAGTTTCTACAACAAGTTATTTTAGATTTATCCAAGGTAATTTAACCTTAGACAACCTAAGGAATCGATCTAGGTTTATGATCAACAAATAACGTGTTTGTTTAATGGTGTGCCACAAAGAAGAGGTTAAGAACCATTTGTCTTGTCAAACTTAGTATTTACAGACTTACCTTTTTCAACATTTTCCAGTCTAGTTTTTAACTCTGATATGGTAAATAAAAGATTTTGATTCTCAACACGAATAGCACCATATGCATATGTTTTCTCAAAGACATGAGCAATTAATTCGTCCATTTCCTTTTAAGTTTGAGACCGTGTCTTTTTGATTGAATTGAAAAGCTTTTGATATTCTAATATTACATTGTCACGTTCTTTTATCAAAGATTGCACCGTAAAATCCAAAGACACGTTCTCATCTTCAAGTTTTTCCATTTTTGAAATCCAAGAATAATCAAGAGGATTTGTGTTTTTATTCTTCAAATTTGAATCCTATTTATGTTTTTCTTTTTCATGTTGTAACTTTAATTCAAAATCAACACTTTGCTTTTCACACATTTGAACATCTTTTACATTGTCACGTTCTTTTATTCTTGAATCTCGATGGATTTACTTTTAAGTTGTTCAATTTCAGCATGGAGTGAATTGTCTACACATTCATGATTTAACAACACACTTAATTCAACTTCATGCTTGAGAGATACTTCCAAAAGTTGATCTTTCAAAAAATCATTTTGCTTCTCTAGTTCAGAAAGTTCACTTTCTGTAGACTCAAAAACATCTTTCATCTTTTTTATATCCCTCTGAAATAGTGTCTTAAAGATTTCAAAATAGAACTGCAACTCGTTTACAATTGGTTTGAGTTGATCTTGACAAGTGTTATAGTTAAAGAATTTCAAGAAAGACGTCTTATTCAAGCTTTCAAGACGAAGAAACAACAACAGCATGAGCATGTCGGTCCAAATGTCACAAGTGCACAAGACGGCGACAAGATCACAAGATGATGATAAAAGATTATGCTTGGTTGATGACCTCAAAGAAGTTCAAGTTCACTTACAAGTCAAGCCTATCAGAACAAGCTCAAGCCTAAAGTCAAAGATCACTATGCCATGTTCAAAAGATAAAGTCAAGAAAACAAGTCTGCGAGCACAAGACTAAAGACAAAGCATAGTTTGCTAGTTTTGAGTTATTGTAAAATGGAGTGACCTCCTTTAGGGGGAGATTGTTAGAAATACGAAAGTATCGGTCACTATCATTAATATCATTGGATAGCTCGTATAGTAATATTTGGAAACTAAGTAGCCTAGTTAGTCTAAGGCCCACGGAAAGCCCATGAAAGCCAAGGCCTTAACCGACCATAGTAGGTATATAAACCCTTTTCATGCTATGAAAAGGGTGTTGGTTGTTTCATTTTTCATACACTAATCTAATATTATTCATGTTCACTTTCTCTCACTAGAAACAACCTCTCACTCTCTTTCTCTCTCTAGATTTCTTCATACTTATGTGTGTGTTTAAGGATTACTTATATTCTACAACTTTTGCCTTGTACACATTTTAAACTTAATTTATATAAATGTTATTTATCTAAATACTAGAACTTTTCTAAGACATTGTGAATGACACGATGGTCTTAAAAACCTTTACATGTCTTTTACATAATACCATTTTACATAACATTGAAACTTATCACAGTCCGCCGATTCCACTAGTTACCTTACCATTTGACTCCGAGTTTGAACACCCGCCTCACACTGTTAAAACACTACGTCATCTTGTGACCAGTTGCCTAGAAGCATGCCAATTAATTCAAACACGACTTTTGAAACCCGGCTTATTTTATTTACTTCATTCAATTTTGAAGAAAATTTCGACGATAAGACAAGGAATGAGTTTCGCAGAGAATCGAGCAGATTATAACTCAACGAGTTACTAATGCTATTGAGGTTAATGCTTAAGGAGAGAGACTTTCCCATCTTGCCTAGTGAAACCTAAGTTGGAACTATCTTAGACTCTATTTCCTACAGGAGTTCGCGTTGTGCATTCTTTTAAATTTCGTTGTATGTGTGGATGATTTAAATTTTCCTATCAAATTTATATGTCGTGAAAACTTCGTCGATTTTACTTTAATTCTCTATTTATTTGCAAACCACTTTCTAAATTATTATAGCCCTTTATATATTTTTACAATCACTTTATAAACCATTTCACTACCACATGGAAAACTATCTTACTAATCATTAATAATTATTTTACTATCGTCTAATAAACTATTTTATCATCGCTTAGCAAACTACCATCTTATAAAATATTTTCCTACTATCACATAAAACATATTGCTATTACTTATGGACCTATTTTATTATCACCATGAAAAAAAAATTACCATGACCTTATGAAATTTTTTTTATCACTTATAAACTATTTCACTATTATTTCATAAACTAACTTATTATCATATATAAAATAACTCGCTACCATTACCGTACCATAAACTATTTTGTGATCATTTATAAACAATTTCGCTATTATATTATAAACTGAGTTACTAACACTTATAAACTATTTAACTATTCTTTTGTAAACTAATTTACTATATATAAACTATTTCGCTATTATTCTATAAACTAAGTTACCATCATTTGTCAACCTATATTTTTTCCACCAACTTATAAACTATTCTTTTGACATCTTGCATACTACCTTGTAATCATCTCAAAAACCACGTTACTATCACCTTATGAATCATTTTGTTTCTACTGTATAATAGTGGGTATTTGTTAAAGTATAGATAGGTATAGGTGCTTCCGTGTATGCCTAAATGTATTTTATTGCGAAACCTAAATGTTTTAAGTAACCAATAAAAATAAAACATGAAAAGTTATAAACTATCCTCGTAATAATTATATAACACTTGCTTGACGTAAACTTTCACTTGTTTGATGTCTGTTTATGTTGAATGATGATTTTTAGTTTACGCGATTTAACTAAACGATCAAAAAAAGTAAACATGTAAAAGTTTAAAATAAATAGTTGAATATTTATTGACATAAAATGACGTATGATGCGGTCGTCGTAGGACTTCTACACAAAGTTTTACAACTCCCTAGGCAGAGCACCTAATCGTTGTAGTAGTAGTATAGGCAAGACTCGGGGAGTTGTTATCGTTCACTCGGGGAATAGGTTGGGAAGGCTTGACCACGGTCTAACAGAATTCTAAGGGTTAAGAGAAGATTCTTTTTATGTTTTTATGTTTTATGAAAGCAGGTAAAATCATATATTGGAGAGGTGGTTGGTTTTAGCTATTAAACTAAATATAAACTAAACTAGTGGTGATAACAATATAATAAAAGACTGTGTTTATTTAATCATGTATTACTCCCTAGATTGTTTCTCCTAGTGTTGTTGCTTTGTCACACTTGTGATGATCTATGTAACTATTTCCTAAGTCATGAACGAATTACACGAACCCGCCGTCTATTTAATATTCCGTTAAGGCAACGCACAAGTAAGGTAGTATGAAGACTATTACAAGGCCTCTAAGAGTATATTAAATGCATGTGAAATATATTAAGAGTGTATCAACCATATTAGAGGGCAGGGTAGTATGAAGACTGTTACCCGATGGTATACTTTCTACACAATCATGTTTTCCTAGACATATCAACAGCGATACAGACAAAAGCTGGTTTTCTAAGGCCTAACATGCACATCCATCACAAGAAGCAACACCAATAAGATCTACATTCTAGGTTTTATACAATCATAAATAAACACAATAGGAGGATTAGCCAAGCATGTTATAGATAAAGTAAGAACAGATAAGAATCACACAACAAGACATATTGAATGATTAAATAATTCTTACTTGATGAGAACATGAATTGAAGGAAGTACAATAGGGTTTTTAGGCCCTAAAATCGTCCCTAACAGCTACTAAACGAACTAGGGTTCGTACCCTCTTTTTATTGTAAAGTTACACACTTAAAACCCTAAATTCGGGTTTGTATATATAGGAAAATCGTTGTGACGGCGTCGCATTTTAACCGTGACGCCGTCATGAAAAGAATATTCTAGATAATGGGTTGGGTCATGTGCTCTGACGCCGTTGTGAGATCTTGTGACGCCGTCTTGGTCTTCATTGTAACGACTTCACGTTGTATCTGTGACGCCTTCTCCAGCTTCTGAGGACATTATATTGAGAGATGTTGTGTAGGTCCGTATCCATCCGTTTCTTCCTCCAAATGACCCAATCACGTGTAATTCTTCCAAATGTCCTTCCAAATGTGAATACCTAAAAAGGAAACAATTTAAGTACCTATTTTGGGCATAAATGCACGATTTAGGGGGCTAAACAAATACTCATACACTTGGGATTTGCTTGTCCTCAAGAAAATGGGCTTTTCTATCTAGACAATAACAATATGAGGGGTCATTTTACCTACTCTTTAAAAGTATTTTAGAATACAACCTTCTAGACCTTGTAGTTAACAGACTGAAAGTGTATTGGGAATTCACTGCTCTTTCACTTTGTTGTATAATAAATTATAACATATGGGGGAAACGGAAAATCAACATTCATTACCTTTTGATAAGTGTAAAATACACATATCCGTTTGTACCTAAAATAACCCAAATAAACCCAAAACATACCAAAACTGGCAAAAACAGATTGGATTGTGTTTTGTGTGGCAAGGTATCGGAATATATCAAAAATCACAAGGAAACAGTCGAAAAAACAAGCAATCACGAACACGGGAAACGGAAGAGCACAAAAATAGCCGGGTTATCAAGCCAATGCCAAGAAAAGTCAATACCTCAGTCAAAGATGGTCAACAAAAGTCAACCATAAAAAGACAAAAGCCCAAAATAAAAGTCCAATTCCTTTTCTTTAAAACACAAGGACCATTCCTGCCATTTTCAAAGGTGTTATTTACACTTAATTCTTTACTTATCAAAGACAAGGACTGAACTTGCCAACACTCCAAAGTTCAACTGATTTTTACCCAAGCAGTTAAAAAAGGGCGCGAATGTAAACGAATTACTGTTCATTCGTCTTCCCCAATTCACCCTCCATTTACATCAAGGGGCAAATAGAAATTGAAGGTTAAGAAGGACAATTCGTGGGATTAAGTACACATTGGCAGAGTAAAAACGTCATAAGTGAGCCCTCATTGGCTCACTAGATCTTGGAAGACCACGTGGGAAGTGAGAAAGCACAAAGGAAGGACGATTTTACACTAAAACATGCCTAGAAGAAACACAGAGGTCTCAATCACACGCATTGCCACGCTGGCAATCCGTGTGAACAAAATCCAATCCAACGGATGAAAAGAGGGATCCAATGATTAAGCAATGATTGATGGCTTGGATTGATTGAGGTTTGGATGGCAAGGCAGCCTAGAAGGATCTACAAGAGGCTATAAATACCCCCCCTCCATCACACACACGGGACATCTAGTTTTTAGTCAATTTTTATCTCTTAAAATTCGTAGCTTAATTTAGCTTATTTTATGTATTCTTCTTAAAAGTTTTTTAATCTTTCTAAAAATTGTAATCAATCTCTTTATTAATGAAATTCAGTATTGTTCTTACTAATTCTGTCATAACCTTTTATCTAATAAGCTTTCTTAATGTGTACTGTGTAATCAGCTTCTATAAGCTCTCATAAGCTCTTACAAGTCTCTAAGCTTGTAATGGAGATCATTAGTTGAACTTAATCTAATTCAACCTTAAAAACCAGCTTAATACCTTATTACTTGGACTGTTTAAGCATTTTGGAAGGGGATCCAATCATGGAAGGGATCCCAAGGACTTATACTAGCTTATTCACATGAATAAGCTAGAGCTTGTAGCTGAAATTTTAGTAATAACTTCTGTTTAGCTGAGGTTTATAGTAAGTTTACTTTTAAATTCCTTGTTTCTTTACTTAATTAGCTTAAACTGCTTATTAGAGTAATTTTGCTTATTTGCTTATTCTACTTGCTTGTTAGTGCTTATTTCTCTTTATTTGAGCCTATTAACCATAAATCCTCATCTGTTTTTAGCTTTGTCATTAAAAATCTTAGTTTTTCATTACTTGACTTTAAAATCATAAAAACCAAAAATATAAATAGCATAGTGTGTAGATCTTTAATTTCAGCTTAGTTAGTAATGGAATCATGTTTGTTAAGCTTGTTTTAAGCTATTTGTAGTTTGGTATTGAAATGTTGTTAGTTGGAATTTAAAATCATAAGCTCTTTTGAATATGTCTATGTTTAAAGGGGTGTTTGGTTTAAGCCTGTTTGACCTTTAAAAGTCAAAGGTATTTGTGCAATTTGTTTAAGTAAGCTTAATATCATATTTGAGTGAGGATAATGAACAAGTTTTGAGGTTTAGTTAGGATTTGAATATCATTTTAACTTATTAAGCAAGTTGTGCACCAGGGGAGCCTATTTGCATTCTTTTTGCTTGTTTAAATTTTTATCCAACCTCTCTCAAGGCTTGATATGCTTGCTTTAGTGTCTAACACTCTTATTGAGTGTTTTAGTGCAGGGTTAACCATCTTGGTTACCTGCAAGTTCCATTTGAGCAAATTGCATACCACATCAGCAGTAGTAACCACAGTTACTACTGCTGAACTTTTGGTTCATTTTTAGGTAAGTATTTTTAGGTTTTAGGATCTAAAATTCACATAGCTTATATTTAGTTATATTAGACTAGATTAAGTCTTAGTGTACATTTCTAAACTTGATTTGCTTAGTACATTTACCTTAAAAGTTTCACACAAAAATTCCAAAAGCCAAAAAACATTAGGTATAGTTTAGACTTTCAATCTAGATTTTCATCATCATTCAGTGTTTCTAGGGCATTTAGCTTTTCATTTCTAGAAAGTAGACATCTTAAGCTTTCTAGAATAGCTTTTGGGTTTTCAAATTGAGCTTATTTTGAGTTTTTGTGCAAGCCTTTTAGTGTAGTAAGTTTTTAAGCCTCTTAAAGGCTACTTACTGTGATCAGGCCTTTAATAATCTTTTAAAAAGCTTATTCTTGATTTTCAGCTTTATTTTCTTTTATAAAAATGCTTATTAACAAATGCTTAACAACTTTCGTTCTTTAAGTTTTGAAAAATAAAAAAAGGGATAAGGGGAAGCCCGAGTGAGCAAGGCTCGAACCCGGGACCTCTACCCTCATCAACCTTTTAATCACACACCCTTAACCAACGTGCTACACTAGCTCATCCATTCATGCTTTCCTCCACTTAAAATTTAACCTTTGTTTCTTTTCTCTCATTTAACAAAAGTTGAAGCTTTTCATTGCTTATTCCCAGCTTATTAGATAAGCTGGGACTTTAGTTTTATTTTTCTTATCTTCCTAGTTACTTAATAGACTTTTCCTTAATTTTTCGTAATTTTCCATTTAATATTTTATTTTTAATCATTTTTCTTAGTTTTAAAACTTTAAAAATTCATAAAAAAATAGAAAAAGTTAAAAAAAATAGATATATAAAAAGTTTTTAGCTTTAGAATAAATAACTTCCTAAGTATACAAAGCTTTTATAAAAAACATTTTCTCACTTTTATGATTTTTATTTTTTAATTTTTTTTTATTTTATATTATTTATTATTCTTAAATTTTTTCCATTTTTAAGCTTTTAAATTTAATTTTAAAAATAGCATTTAATTATAAAAATAGTTAAAAATAGTTTTCTGAGTTTTTATGTTATTTTAGACTTTTCTAAGTTTAAAAATCATCTTTTCAAATTTTTTAGAATTTAATTTGCTATTTTTTAAGATTTAATTAGATTAATTTAGTTTTTAATTCATAATCAATTAAAAAATAATGAAAAAAAATGTTTTTTTCTTTTTCCTAAAATTTTCTTTTATCCTAATTTAGGTATAGAGAATTAGTTTGCAATCTTAGGGTTTAATTTTATTCTATTTGCTTAATCGTCGTGCTTTATTTGTTGCCCGTATTTGTTTAATTGTTTAATTACCTTTAATTGTTCAATTTTAATTGTCGTTTTTTTTATTTAGTAGATATAGATTATCAAAAATCGTTGTGAGTTTTTCAATTGATACTTATGTGGTTAGTTTTGAGTTTTTCAATTGTTTAAGCTTTATGATACTTATGTGGTTAGTTTATAGTTTTTCAATTGTTTCCCTATCTCATTTATAAGTACGTCCAAGGTTCATGCAAGCTTTGTAATATCCCTTTCTCTTTTCAAAGACATGCTTAAATTCCATTTTTCTAACCTTCAAGCTATCCACGAAGAATACCAGATCTAATTCCTTTGTCCTTTGGGGCATCCTAAACACAACCTCGTCGTCTTTCTGGGCAAACCTAATCAATCCTAAGGAATCATCATAAGTGAGCTTAGATGTACATGCAAAAGGTTTCCCCAAGACTACTTTACTTAATCCGCTATCAATGATGCTTCCCAAATCTTCTAGAATCATAAAGTCCACGACATAAATGAAGCATCCAAATATATGCATGTTTTTTGCTCTTCCAACGAAGATGCAAAATTTGTATGGTTGGTATGGGTTCCTACGTGCTTGCAAGGGTTTTTCTCTTATTTTGTTGTAATAAGCACGAGACATGGTGTTAACAGAAGATTGTAGATCCACATATGCATGGCCCATGTAAACGGTGTCGATTATACAAGGAATCTTTAAACTCCAAGGGTCACCTCTCCTAATCTTGGGCTCTAGGGTCGAGAAAAGGGGTTGAGGTTCTCCTAATAGTTTCTTATGGTAAGCTAGTTCTTTCTCGGTAGGAAACCTATTTCTGAACAATTCTTCCTCAAAATTGTTTCTTTACTGCGTTCTTAATTCAAGTTCCTTGATTCACTCCTCAGGGCATAAAATCTCAGAGTCGGGAGATTGGTTGGTCATTTCATTAATGGTTTTGAAAAAGAGAGAATCAATAGTCTGCCTCATTGTTAATAGCTTGTTTATTCGGGCTGTGAACTTAGCGTGAGTGATTCTTAAGGTCGACGATGGATTCGCGTTCTCTATGATGAAGAATGGAACAGTCAATGGAAATTACAAACAACACACAAAGAAAAGATAGACTACAAGAAAGCTAATATGCGGAAATTAAACCTTACTTGAAAGGATTCAAGTCAAGTAGAACTAAGCTAAACTATGATCAAAACCTAACTATTCCCCAAGCAGCGGCGCCAAAAACTTAATGTGGTCATCGTAGGACTTCTACACAAAGTTTTACAACTCCCTAGGCAGGGCACCTAATCGTTGTAGTAGTAGTATAGGCAAGACTCAGGGGGTTGTTATCGTTTACTCGAGGAATAGGTTGGGAAGGCTTGACCACGGCCTAACAGAATTCTAAGGGTTGAGATAAGATTCTTTTTGTGTTTTTATGTTTTATGAAAGCAGGTAAAATCATATATTAGAGAGGTGTTGGTTTTAACTATTAAACTAAATATAAACTAAACTAGTGGTGATAACAATATAATAAAAGACTGTGTTTATTTAATCATGTATTACTCCCTAGATTGCTTCTCCTAGTGTTGTTACTTTGTCACACTTGTGATGATCTATGTAATTATTTCCTAAGTCATGAACGAATTACAATTTAATATTTCGTTAAGGCAACGCACAAGTAAGGTAGTATGAAGACTATTACAAGGCCCCTAAGAGTATATTAAATGCATGTGAAATATATTAAGAGTGGATCAACCATATTAGAGGGCAAGGTAGTATGAAGACTGTTACCCGATGGTATCCTTTCTACACAATCATGTTTTCCTAGACATATTGTAACACCCCCAAAAATACAACAACGCAGCGGAATACCACTTGAGGTGCTACTTCATAATACACAGCGCTAGATACAAGAGAACGACCTCTAAATGTGTCGTTTGAAAACTAATCTCGTTATATTAATCAAAATCTGAATTTGATATAACAAATGTCTCATAATTGCATCACAATGAAAACCTTGAATGTATAGACTCAATGCACTTCAAGAAATCCGAGCATATAATTTACCTTAAGAAAAACAAGCATAAAAGGGTCCAACATAAAGTTGTGAGTTCATAGATAGTTTAAAATATGAAGTAATCACTGTATCATCACATACCATGTCAAAATCCCTAAAAAAAAAAAAAAAAAAAATATTTATAAGAATCGCATGGTTAATTAATGTCACCCAAAAGTACCAATCGTATCCCAAAGATTTTTATAAAGAATGCATGACAAATTTAATGTCACCAAAAATGTATTCATGGCACCTCGTGCCTATCGATTTCCCGAAAATAATATATACAAGGTAGGACCGCAAGATTTTTCCCGTGATAATGCAACACACAGCAAAATATAAGCAGTCCATCACAAAACTAGATTACATTTACACACAAGCTCATGACAATGAAGCTCGAACAGTCTTGTTCGCAAAAAAAGCAACATCAGTCCGCACTGATGTTTTAAACACCGAACCATCTAAAATTCGAACATGCTATAACGTTCTGTTTCTCCGTGATAGCTAGTCACAATCCTAACGGGAGGTCGTTTACCGAATAATCAATTAAATAACATTTCGCGCCGCACTATAATGTAATTCCCACTACATCTATGCAATTGACAGTTCATGCTAATCGGGCTTAACTGGGTTTATCGCTACTTAGGCAAACATGTAATCAATACTTGCGTCACAATTTGTAAACAAAGCATGTTTTCCACCACCCCATAATTTAAATTCATGTGAAATCGTAAAAATGTGGGCTATGAACTCACAATATCATTTCACAAACAATCACATTGTTATAATATAACCAGAAAGTAAAGAGTTTAGTAGACAACATGTATTTCCCATCGTCGTGGTTTATAAACATTCAAAAGATTGAAAAGCGAGGTTATGAAACTCACATTGATGATGAAGAACGATTGACAGATAGGCATCTAATATCACAATACGAACGGAAGAACGAAGCGACACGATCAAGAAGTTGCAATAATCTTCGACGGACCTAAGATCCCACTAGCCTAGTATAATATATTTTGGTGTTTCTCCGATGAAGTATAGAACACATCAAGAGCCGCGACCCGTTGATAAAGATTTAGATTCCCAAGTTGTAATAGTTTGGTGGTTGGTTATGCGACAATAAAGTAAATGAGAATAAACCCAAATGTCAGTGTAATATATGCGTAAATATAAGTTTCATGTGATAAATAAACCCTTAATATCTACATTAAAAAGACAAGACAATCTAGCCAAAGATTAATAAACAAGATATATAATATGTCGTTTGATACCTGCAGTGTAATAATAAAAAAGTGTGAATAATTAATTAAACCAAATAGTTTGACTCGTTTTCTGAAATCACCACTTAATTAAATAAATAAAAAGTTCATGTATCAACGTAATCGTAACGTTTTAAGATTACAATTAAGTAACAGTGTTTGTAAAGCCTTTTACAACAATTATTAGGTTACCTTCTAGCTGATAATTATAAAATATAAAATAATATTTTATAACTTATGTTTCGTTTCCTCGACAAATCGCGTCTAAAATAATCGTCTCATTGTAAAAGTATAGTTTTTGTTCGATGGTCGGATTATCGTATAATACAAATTATGTATCTCTAAAATAAAATCTTGGTCCCTTTTTAACCGTTTCAAATACAATATGTGTTTTTAGTAAAACGTTACTAAATATTGAAATATATATATATATATATATATATATATATATATATATATATATATATATATATATATATATATATATATATATATATATATATATATATATATATATATATATATATATTTCGTTATGACATTTCAGTTATATAAAAGTTTTCTCTCTATATCATATTCGTAAAACTCGACGTTTTCCCTTAATCAATATATGATGAAATTATTCGCTTTCTAATATTTCCAATGTCTGCGTGTTCCAGATATAATATATATATATGTTATTATATCTAATCTAAACAAGATAATATAATTTACATTTATTTAACCATTATAAACCACCAATTATATATACTGTTTTTTTAAATATTTATAAAACCTTGTAATAATTTTTTTATTAATCAATTTCATTAACCAAACGAACCCTTATAGAAACTGCTCACCCAAACGCGTCCTGTATGGCGTTTTCTGGCCAAAACTAAACACCCCTATTGCTGCCACTATACCAAACGCACCCTATTTTGTGTCCGCTGTCCCAAACAGGAGTGAAAATAAAGTTGTTGCGTTCATAACTGAAAACAAGTATTGTGTCTCACCGCGAGATATGAGAATGAGTATGGAATCCAACCAAGTAAACGCGCTTGTAAACATGTATGCAAACGAGTTGTAAATGAGCACGTAACAAGTTTAAACCAAACACGTAATTGAATTTGTAACAAGCATATTCTCACCCCAAAATATATATATAAAACATGTAAAACGTGGGGCTATAAACTCACATCGATGTTGCAGAACGATTTGCAGAACTGCACATATTAAGCACGGCACAAATGGAAAGACCGGAACCAAACGTACCCTATGGTTGTTTTAACAGCCAAACGCACCCTAATGTATTTCTATATCAACCCAAACACCCTCTTTCATGCTTCTACAAAACCAAACGCACCCTTTGTGCATAATCACATAAACTAAACGCACCCTAATCTGCCAAACGCGCCCTTGTGGCGTTTTAACTAAACCAAACGCACCCTATCTGTAGAGAACCCAGATCCAAACGCACCCTTGTGGGCATTTTATAAGTCTAAACGCACCCTTTTATGTTTATGACAGAACCAAACGCACTCGTTTATGGTAGCTGTGATGACGGTAGTGGGGTGGTGCTAGGTGGTGTGACTAGGTGACGATGATGGCGTTGGTCGTTGGCTGGTGGCGGTGATGTTTGGTTCGTGGAGAAGGTGGTGGTGGTGTTAATGGTGGCGTGGAGGTGGAGCTGTCGTAGGGTAGCAGCCGAGAGGGAGGGGGTGGCGCGTGGAGGTGACAGCAGCGGCGACTGCCATGGCGGCCGGAGGAGGGATGGCGGCGAGTGGAGGCGCGTGGTGTAATGGATCGAGTAGATCCGGTGAAGAGGAGCATCTTTGGTTTTGGCCGGAAAACTCACCGAAAAAGTTTTCCGGCGACGGCGGCGGCGGTGGTCGATTGGTGGCCGGCGGTGGCCGAAAAATATGGTGGGGGAGAGAGTATTATAAATGTGTGTGTGTATAAGTTGGGATGGAAATGAAAATTTAATATATAAATTTTATATATATAATAAAATTTATAACTTGAAATGATAATACCCAATAGTCTAGGGTTCATTTTGTAAATTTTTAGTATAGTTTTGATAACTATCGGTTCGGGACACGTTTGAGTGACTTAACGGATGATTCAACGCATGAAACTTTCGCCATTGTTTTCTAAATCATTTTTCTGATAAAAATGAGTATTCACTCGACTAATTTTCGTAAACGTTCTATAAAATTTATTTAAAACGTTTATTATTTATTTTGTATATTTCTGATAAACCTGTCCGTAAAATGATCATTTTACTCGAATATTTGCGTCTTCAACAAACGTCACTGAATAAAATGTTAAATAATTTATTAAATATTCTTATTTAATAAAACGTGATAATTAAATGAAATTTAATTATTTTTGTGCCGGTACTCGTTCTTGATTCTAAAATCTTACGAGGGCATTTCAGTCACCTTCTGACTGTTTTCGGGTTTCGATCAAAACTAAATAGTTGTCAGGAATGTCGTTTTACATCAAATTGCTTTAGAGTCCGAAAAATGAAAACGTGATTTAGCTGCTCGTTTTTTATATATCAACTTAGGGATAACATATATCTCTTTTAAATATGTTCTGAAAAATTACCGGTTACGCCGTAATCTCTTTTATGTGACAATAAAAGACCAAAAGTCAAAAAGTCAAGTTAGACCCTAAAAGTCAAAGGGTAAAATCCTCATTTAAAATTTCGAAAATTCTCGGATGTTACAATAATGAGGATAGATTATGAAATGTAATGTTGTAATTAAGTATTTATAACTTAATTTGATTAATGATTTAGGTTAATAATGGGTAAAAACGAAGAAATGGGTCATAGTTTAGAAACTAGCTCGGTTTTAGGGTTTCTTGGTTTGAATTAGGGTTTTGAGTTTAAAAATGAATTTAAGTGATTGAAATGGAGGGAAATGTTGTTAAAAAGTTTAGCATGCTTTTTGTACATTGTAAACTTAATAGTTTGTACAGAAGATTCGTTAGGAAAACGGAGGTAAAACGGTTATTTTGGGGATGTCATGCTTAATGACTTGTACATTATGCTTTTAAGGACTTGTACCTTAATTTGGAGGGAATTCATATTCAAATGAGATGTTCTATTACTTGTATATGAGCTTTGATTATTTGTACATTTATCTTATATGTATACATTACATATAATTAGGGTTTAAAGGTAAACGTTTAACGTTTAAATAATGTTTTGATATAAAGTTGCAAATGGTACATTATATGCGGTAACGTACTGTTGTACAAAAATATGATATTAAGAATACATGACTTGACATATATGATTTTGCTTAACATATATGATTGTCAAGGTAGATGGCGAGTTAGCTTGATAACTTTAGTTATGCAAGTTACGTGTATAATAAGAGATAAAAGCAGAAAATTATCCCCTGGGAAAAAAAGGATATATTTATAACAGTAGAGAATAAATACATTGAGGTGAAAATTGCCGGGTTGTTATAGTCTCCACACCTTAAAACATCTCTTCCCAGATTTAATTTGTAAAGTTGTTAGATGGGTAGTGTTATGGGAATAGATGTAGTATTAGGCAAAGGAAATTGATCTTTATGTTAGGACTAATCGAAGGTCACAAGTCCACAGAGATGTGATGCATTATAATTATGTACCGCACCAAAATTAATAATTGCCAATCCTTTTCACACGACTACTATTCATCCACGATTACACCTCTCTAATATACTATGAGAAAAATAATATAATTTATAAAGTTGTCGTAGTAATAGGTAAGCAAATTATTTAATACACTGCCAGGTGGAAATTTAGTAGCACGAAGGATAATGATCAGCAAAAGCAAAAGTATTTATAGTTTAAGGATTTACCCTTGTTCTCTATAAAACTGTGAGCTCTGATTACCACTCTGTACACCCAACCCCCATTTTGACATTATAGCAGCGGAAGCTAATCTGGGGTATAACAACTACATAAATCACGAGACACAATCATAAAAAACGACTCAAAAGAGAGCTTTTTAAAGAATATGTAATTCAAAGTCATTTCAAAATCAGTAGTTTTGACAAAGGCAAGCGGTCCTAAAAATCTAGAACCAAAAAATGAGAGATAGAGATAATAAGTTTTAGCCTTCGTTCAAGTCATGCACTCCTAACGCAATAAGTAGGCTTTAATTACCTGGGATAAACATGCTGAATAGGTGGGTCAACATGAAAGGGTGAGTGAAATTTCATATTGTTTATGATACACAGTTTGATATATAAGTCACAGTATAATAATGTGTACGAGCACAATTATTATAGAAAACAGTATTAATAGTGTTCGTTATTGTATCTAAGCTCATGGCACACAAACTGACTGATGTATATATATACCCAAATTGATGTGATATATATAAAGATAATGGCCCCCGGTGTAGGTATTTTGCCATATACTATGAGATTCAAAGAAATACGTTTGGTTACCTATCCGCTAACACAAACGGGATTCGTCAATCCCGATAGATCTATCCACAATATTCGCGTTCACTCGCAAGTGATTAATGGTCCATGATAGTGGGGTCTTTTGGCATAAAGTAACTTAGATCACAAGCAATAATATTATAGCATATATTTGGAAAACACTTGTATTCATGGTTTATAGCAGGTATAAAATATTCTAAAGATTGAATTGTCATGTAGGTTATGAACTCATTAAGGTCTTCTATGAAAAGTAATTATATTGTATAAAAGATAATCTAGTAAAGAAAAAGGTTATATAAAACAGCAATGTAACCCCCTCGCGAGTGTTTATAAAACAGAAAATAAGTAAAGGCTGGGTTGATGACTTCACCTGAATAACGTATATTAGTTATAAATAAATATATCCAAAATGTAATATGACGACATATATCACAATCTTAATAAGTAAGGTGATAAAGTCAAAATGATAGTAGAAACAGCCCACGTCACGCAATAAACCTGAGTAAATATGTCAAGTCCTTATTAAGATTGTACTCTAAGAACTTTCTGGAGTTCTAAGTAGATTAATATTTTAATTGAGATTTGATTGGAGAAATTTTGGAGAAATAATTGTATCACCGTTCGGGCCATACATAATTCAGTAGAGTCCTTTCAGTAAACGTTTGAGACTAGGCACTTTAAATCTAAACACCAACAACTCAGTCAAGAACGTAAATACCAATATGTAAACCCCATAATATGAACACCCTAGTATTGTTAGTACGATATAGATTCGAGGATAGGATTTTTTAAAAAAGCACATTGAAGATGAATTATATAATACTTAAACATACTCGGTTTTATGTGGTTTTAGCTTATAATATACTAGAAAATGATAGCACGTCAAGAATTAAAGTTATTTTTATAAAGTTGGAACACATTATCTTAAAACTTTTTGAAAATGTTACATATTTATAGACCCTTAAGAATTGAAAAAATAGAAAACTAAACCCTTGGAGTGTATTATCGACTTTTACAGGTTAGGTCCTTCTAGTTTAAAAGATGTAGAAAAGTAAACCTTTGTACTTTGGAAAGTGACATAAAAAAACCCCAATATTATAACTTTAGAAATATGGCAAAAATAGGTCCTGTACTTAAAGTTTGCCAAAGTTATAGTATATACCACTTCAAAGAAAATGATTTACAAAAAATGTCCCAAAATACAAATAAAATGAATATTTTTTTCCAATATGAAAAGTAATTATACATGGATTATTAGCTTATTAATATAAGCTAAAATTTGAAGGATTAACGGGTAACAAAAGAGTCAAAATAAATGATTCCGTTAATGCTAGAAATCAAACAGGTTACAACGTTAGGGTTGTTAAAAAAAAGATGAAAAACGCACGGGTTTTTAAGTTCAAATTCTTTCAGACTTATAAAGAACTTATTTATAATAATGGTTATATAAAGCTTATTTAGGATAGATTATAACGATTGTTTTGTACAAGTTTAGCTTAAGTAAAGCAAAAACATGAAATTAAGGTTCATGAGCCACGGTTTGATCAAAAAGTAAAACACATATATTTTTGAGTTCAAGCTTTATAACAATGTTTTAAGCATGAATAAATAACATTATAAGGGTAATTAAACAGAATGTTAGCTTGATGGAACATGGTTTTGAGTCATATAGCTTGGAAACGGGGCCGAATCGGGACTTTTTTATCTCGTAAGCCCAAGAATAACAACTTCGGGGCTTCTTTTCTTGGTTTATTTGATTCACTTTTGATTTTGAGACTTCTATTGATCTTCTAATTCTGTTATGGAAGTATTAGAACTCCATTTATGTGTAAGAGAGAAGTTGTGGGGGATGGTTTGAATGTAGGTGTATGGTTTGACTTATATAGGGCTCAAGGACCCTTAATGGCCAAGAAAACTTGGTAACAAAGACTTAGGATCTGATATAGATGACTAATGAAGGCTAGAGATGACAAGGATAAGCTAGGAGATGAGTAACATAAGCTAGAAATAAGCTTTGATGTGTTGTTTCTCTCTTGTGTTGCCGTAGCCTAAAATGAGAAAGAAGGAGGTGTCAAAGCCTCCTTAGTGACCAAGGAATGCAATGATGTGCTTGTAAGCAGCATGTAGATGAAGTAGGTGAGTCATGGAGGTATGTGGTAGCTTGGTTGGTTTTCAAAATAGGTAAAAAGGAGGGAAAATGGAGTATAAGTTTCACACTTGCTGCTTCGGGTTAGGGTTTTGGTTCAATTTTGTGTACAATGGAGTAATGACGATAGATTATGAAATGTAATGTTGTAATTAAGTGTTTATAACTTAATTTGATTAATGGTTTAGGTTAATAATGAGGTAAAAACGAGAAATGGTTCATAGTAAGAAACTAGCTCGGTTTTAAGGGTTTCTTGGTTTGAATTAGGGTTTTGAGTTTAAAAATGAAGTCAACGTGATTAGAAATGAGGGAAATAGTTGTTAAAAATTATAAGCATTGGCTTGTTTGTACATTGTACTTAATAACTATGTACATAGATTCCTCGATAGGAAAACGAGGTAAAACGGTTATTTTGGATGTCATGCTTAATGACTTGTAC
The DNA here is from genome assembly GCA_026074375.1 of Tanacetum coccineum. Lineage (NCBI taxonomy): Eukaryota > Viridiplantae > Streptophyta > Magnoliopsida > Asterales > Asteraceae > Tanacetum > Tanacetum coccineum. The sequence goes on along the minus strand of BQNB010025504.1, from coordinate 41,314 downwards.
ATTGTGCTTTTAAGGACTTGTACCTTATTTTGGAGAGAATTCATATTCAAATGAGATTTTATATTACTTGTATATGAGCTTTGATTATTTGTACATTCATCTTATATGTATACATTACATATAATTAGGGTATAAAGGTAAACGTTTAACGTTTAAAGCATGTTTTGATATAAAGTTGCAAATGGTACATTATATGAGTAATGTACTTTGTAAGAATGATATTAAGATATTGAATTGACATATTATAATGTTTGCTTGACATATATGATTGTCATAGGTAGATTGCATGAGCTTGTTAACTTTAGTTATGCAAGTTACGTTGTATAATAAGAGATTAAAGCAAAAATTTCCCCGTGAAAAAGTGATTATTTTAATATAATAACAGTAGAGATATTATACATTGGTGAAAATTTAGGATCGTTCATAGTCTCCACTCCTTAAAGAAACTCTTTCCCGAGATTAGTTAAAGTTGTAAGTGGCAATGTTTGGGAATAGACTGTAGGTGATTGGGCCTGAATTTGATATTTATGTTAGGCTTAATCAAGTCACAAAGTCCACGTGTGTTATGCATTTAGAAGTTAAAAGTAGCCACACCAAAATTATAATTGCCCGAATCCCCCCCATTCATCACACGTCTACTTACGTTCCAAGATTTCCCCTCATCTACTAACTAGTAAAAAATAATATAAGTTATAATAATTACGTAGAATTATGGTAAGCAAATTTCTACATACACTGCATGGGGAAATTGAGTGGGACAATACGAGGATATTTGATAGCAAAAGAAAAGTAGGTTATAGTTACGGTATTACCTCATCTCTATAACTGTGCGCTCAGATACCCCCCTTTTGGAACATAATAGCAGCGAGCTAAGCTGGGGTATTAACTTTATGAATCACAGACACAATCATAAGAAGAACGGTCACAAAAGAGGGACTTTTTAAAAGATAAGTTATCATTCATTTAAAATTATAGTTTTACAAAGGCAGGTCCCAAAATCTAGAACAATAAAATGTGAATGATAACAAGTTTTAGCCATCTTCAAGTCCATGCCACTCCATGCCATAAGTTGCTTAATTACCTGGGATAAACATGCTAAAAAGAGTCAACATAAAGGTTGAGTGAAATTCATAGGTTTAGATAAACAGTTTGAATATAAGTCACAGTGTAATAATTGTACGAGCACAATTATTATAGAAAACATTATTCAAAGTGTTTTTCATTATTGTCTCTAAGCTCATGGCACACAAACTACTGATGTATAATATAATACCCAAATTTGATGTGATATATAAAGATAATGTCCTCGGTAATAGTTAATGCCATATACCTATTAGATCAAATATAGTAACGATTTGGTTACCTTTCTGCTAACACAAACGAATACTCAAATCCCGATAGATCTATCCACAATATTCGTGTTCACTCGCAAGTGATTAATGGTCCATGATAGTGGAGTCTTTTGGCATAAAGTAACTTAGATCACAAGCAATAAAATGATAGCATATATTTAGAAAACACTTGTATTCATGGTTTATAGCAGGTATAAAATATTCAAAAGATTAAAATGTGAGGTTATGAACTCATTAAGTCTTTGAAAAGTAATCATATTGTTATAAGATAAACGAGTATGTAAAATAGTTTATAAACAAGCATGTATCCCCCCCGCGGTTTTAATAAAACCATGTAAATAAGTAAAGGCGGAGTTATGAACTTTCACCTGAGCGGTAGGTTGTAATAAATATTCCAAAATGTAAGCTGACGACTTTATCACAATCTTAACAGAGAAGGTTGATATAGTCAAAATGATAGTAAACAGCCACGTCACGCAACCTGAGTAAATATGTCAAGTCTTAGGAAGATTGTACTCTAGAACTTTGGTTCTAAGAGATTAATATTGTTATGAGTTTGATTGGAGATTTTGGAATTCCTTATAGTGTCAACCGTTCGGGCCATCATAATTCAGAGGTCATTCAGTAAACGTTTGAGGAGCTAGGGCACTTTAAATCGTAAACCCAACAACTCAGTCAGAACGTAATACCAAGATGAAACCCCTTAATATGAAGCTCCCTAGTATTGTGGTACGATATAGATTCAGGACAGGATTTTTAAAAGCACATTGATGATGAATTATATAATAATTATAACATAATCGGTTTTAAGTGTTTTGCTCAATAACTGGAAATGATAAGCACGTCAAGCGTTAATTAAAGTTATGTTTTATAAGGTTTTGAACACATTTCTTTAGACCCTTAAGAATGAAAAATGGAAAAAATAAAAATTAAAAACCCATGGAGTTTTCACTTTTACAAGTTTGGTCCTTCTGGTTTAAAAGATGTAGAAAGTAAACCTTGTACTTTGGAAAGTGACATAATAGACCCCAATAGTTATAACTTTAGAAATAAGGAAAAAATAGTCCTTGTACTTATAAGTTTTCAAAAGTTACAGTATATACCCCTTGCATGAAAATGATTTACAAAACAAGTCCAAAATCAATAATAACGATATTTTTCAATATGAAAAGTAATTCATAGACTATAGCTTATTAATATAAGCTAAAATATAAAGGTTTAACGTAACAAAAGTTCAAAATAATAATTCATTAAGCTAGAAATCAAAATGGGTCAAGTTAGGGTTTTAAAATGAAAACGCACGGGTTTTAAATTCAAATTATTTCAAGACTTAATAAAGTACTTATTATAATGTTAGATAAGCTTATTAAGATAGATTATAACGATAGTTTACAAGTTTAGCTTATAGATTAAGCAAAAATATGAAATTAGGGTTTCATGAGCTCGGTTTGGATCAAAAAGGTAAAACACATATGTTTTTGAGTTCAAGGCTTTTAACAATAGTTTAAGCATGATCATATGAACATTGTAAGGGTATGAAAACAGAATGTGAGCTTATGGAACCTGGTTTTGAGCTTATAGCTTGGAAACAGGTCAAAATTGAGACTTTTAGCTTCGTATGCCTAGAATAACGACTGTGGGGCTTCTTTTCTTGGTTTATTTGCTTCACTTTTAATCTTGAGACTTCTATTGATCTTCTAATTCTGCTATGGAAGTATTAGAACTCCATTTATGTGTAAGAGAGAAGTTGTGGGGGATGGTTTGAATGTAGGTGTATGGTTCGACTTATATAGGGCTCAAGGACCCTTAATGGCCAAGAAAACTTGGTAACAAAGGCTTAGGATCTGAGATAGATGACTAATGAAGGCTAGAGATGACAAGGATAAGCTAGGAGATGAGTAACATAAGCTAGAAACTAGCTTTGATGTGTTGTTTCTCTCTTGTGTTACCGTGGCCTATAAGGAGAAAGAACGAGGTGTCAAAGCCTCCTTAGTGACCAAGGAATGCAATGAGGTGCTTGTAAGCAGCTTGTAGATGAAGTAGGTGAGTCATGGAGGTGTGTGGTAGCTTGGTTGGTTTTCAAAATGGGTAAAAAGGAGGGAAAATGAGTATAGAGTTCAAACTTGCTCGGGTTAGGGTTTTTGGTTCAAATTTCATGTACAATGGAGTAATGAGGATAGATTATGAAATGTAATGTTGTAATTAAGTGTTTATAACTTAATTTGATTAATGGTTTAGGTTAATAATGGGTAAAAACGAAGAAATGGGTCATAGTTTAGAAACTAGCTCGGTTTTAGGGTTTCTTGGTTTGAATTAGGGTTTTGAGTTTAAAAATGAGTCTAAGTGATTGAAATGGAGGGAAATGTTGTTAAAAAGTTTAGCATTGCTTGTTTGTACATTGTACTTAATAGTTTGTACAAGATTCGTTAGGAAAACGGAGGTAAAACGGTTATTTTGGATGTCATGCTTAATGACTTGTACATTGTGCTTTTAAGGACTTGTACCTTATTTTGGAGGGAATTCATATTCAAATGAGATGTTCTATTACTTGTATATGAGCTTTGATTATTTGTACATTCATCTTATATGTATACATTACATATAATTAGGGTTTAAAGGTAAACGTTTAACGTTTAAAGCCTGTTTTGATATAAAGTTGCAAATGGTACATTATATGAGTAATGTACTTTGTAAAAATGATATTAAGATATTGACTTGACATATTATGATGTTTGCTTGACATATATGATTGTCATAGGTAGATTGCGTGAGCTTGTTAACTTTAGTTATGCAAGTTACGTTGTATAATAAGAGATTAAAGCAAAAATTTCCCCGTGAAAAAGTGATATATTTTATAACAGAGAGATATTACATTGGTGAAAATTTCGGGTTGTTATAGTCTCCACTCCTTAAAGAAATCTCTTCCCGAGATTTAGTTGAAAGTTGTAGTGGTATTGTTTGGGAATAGATGTAGGTACTGGGCATGAATTTGATCTTTATGTTAGGCTAATCAAGGTCACAAGTCCACGTGTGTGATGCATTTATAATTATGTAGCGCACCATAATTATAATTGCCTCCTTTCACACGTCTACTTACTTCCAAGATTACACCTCTCTAATAACTTGGTAGAAAAATAATATAAGTTATAATAGTTACGTAGTATTTGGTAAGCAAATTTCTTACATACACTGCTTGGGGAAATGGAGTGGCACGGAGGATATTGATAGCAAAAGAAAAGTAGTTATAGTTAAGGTTTTACCCTTGTTCTCTATAACCGTGAGCTCTGATACCACTCTGTAACACCCCCATTTTGGACATATAGCAGCGGAAGCTAATCTGGGGTATTACTTCATGAATCACAGACACAATCATAGAAAACGACTCAAAAGAGACGTTTTTAAAAGATAAGTTATCATTCATTTAAAATCATAGTTTTACAAAGGCAGGTCCCAAAATCTAGAACCATAAAATGTGAATGATAACAAGTTTTAGCCATCTTCAAGTCCATGCCACTCCATGCCATAAGTTGCTTAATTACCTGGGATAAACATGCTAAAAAGAGTCAACATAAAGGTTGAGTGAAATTCATAGGTTTATGATAAACAGTTTGAATATAAGTCACAGTGTAATAATTGTACGAGCACAATTATTATAGAAAACAGTATTAATAGTGTTCATTATTGTATCTAAGCTCATGGCACACAAACTGACTGATGTATATATATACCCAAATTGATGTGATATATATATAAAGATAATGGCCCCCGGTGTAGGTAATTGCCATATACCTATGAGATTCAAATATAGTAGTATTTTTTGGGTTCCATCCGCCAACACAAACAGATTCGTCAATCCCATAGACTATCCACAATATTTCCGCGTTCACATGATCGCAAGTGATTAATGGTCCTATGAAGAGTGGGGTCCGTTTGGCATAAAGTAACACAATCACAAGCACATAATATTTAAGCATATATGTGGAAACACTTGTATTCATGGTTTATAGCAGGTAATATAAGTATTCTAAAGATTGAAATGTGAGGTTATGAACTCATTAAGTCTTTGAAAAGTAATCATATTGTTATAAGATAAACGAGTATGTAAAAGAGTTTATAAACAAGCATGTATCCCCCTCGCGGGTTTATAAAACATGTAAATAAGTAAAGGCGAGGTTATGAACTTCACCTGAATTTAGTTTAATAAATATTCCAAATGTAAGGATGACGACTTTATCACAATCTAATAAGAGGTTGATTTTAGGTCAAAATGATAGTAACAGCCACGTCACGCAAACCTGATAAGATAAGTCAAGTCACTTAGGCGAGATTGTACTCTAGAACTTTGGTTCAAAAGATAATATTGTTTTGATTTGATTGGAGATTTTTGGAATTATTGTTTCAACCGTTCGGGGGGGGGGGGGGGGGCCGTAACATAATTCAGTTAGGTCATTCAGTACACTTTGAGGAGCTAGGGCACTTTTAAATCGTAAACCCAACAACTCAAGTCAGAACGTAATACCAAGATTAACCCCCATAAATGATGAAAGCGCCCCTAGTAATGTGGTACGATATAGATTCGGATAGGATTTTTTAAAAGCACATTGATGTTATTATATAATAATTATAACATAATCGGTTTTAAGTGTTTTGCTCAATAACTGAAAATGATAAGCACGTCAAGCGTTAATTAAAGTTATGTTTTATAAGGTTTTGAACACATTTCTATACTTTTTCAAAATGTTACATTTTAGACCCTTAAGAATGAAAATGCAAAATATACCCTTGGAGTTTTTTTTTTTTTTTTTTTTTTTTTTTTTTTTTTTTTTTTTTTTTTTTTTTTTTTTTTTTTTTTTTTTTTGTATTTATTCTTTTTTTTTTTTTTTTTTTTTTTTTTTTTGTTTTTTTTTTTTTTTTTTTTTTTTTTTTTTTTTTTTTTTTTTTTGTTTTTTCTTTCACTTTACAAGTTTGGTCCTGCTAAGTTTAAAGAAATAGAAAGTAAAACCTTGTACTTTGGAAAGTGATATGTTAATAAACCCAATAGTTATAACTTTAGAAATGTGGCAAAAATAGTCCTTGTACTTATAATTTTTCAAAAGTATGTAAATACCACAATGCATGAAAATGATTTACAAAAACAAGTTCAAATCCATAATAATGATATTTTTCAATATGAAAAGTAATTTATAGGTTATAGCTTATTAATATAAGCTAAAATATGAAGGTTTAACGTAACAAACGTTCAAAATAATGTTTCGTTAAGCTAGAAATTGAAACGGGTCAAATTAGGGTTTTAAAATGAAAACGCGCGGGTTTTAAGTTCAAATTCTTTCAAGAATTAATAAAGTACTTATTATAATGTTAGATAAGCTTATTAGGATAGATTATAATGATAGTTTACAATTTATGCTATATATAAGACAAAAACAATGAAATTAGGGTTTCATTAGGCTCGGTATGGATTCAAAAATGTAAACACATATATTTTAGAGTTCAAGGACTTTTTAAAATAGTTTTAAGCATGATCACATAGGAATGAACATTATAAAGGGTATGAGAAACAAGATGTAGCTTATGGAACCTGGTTTGAGCTTATAGCTTGGAAACGGGTCGAAATCGGGACTTTTAGCTTCGTACGCCTAGAATAACGACTTCGGGGCTTCTTTTCTTGGTTTATTTGCTTCATTTTTGATTTTCAGACTTCTATTGATCTTCTAATTCTGCTATGGAAGTATTAGAACTCCATTTATGTGTAAGAGAAGTTGTGGGGGATGATTTGAATGTAGGTTGTATGTCTGACTTAATTAAGGGCTCAAGGACCCTTAATGGCCAAGAAAACTTGGTAACAAAGGCTTAGGATCTGAGATAGATGACTAATGAAGGCTAGAGATGACAAGGATAAGCTAGGAGATGAGTAACATAAGATAGAAACTAGCTTTGATGTGTTGTTTCTCTCTTATGTTACCGTGGCCTATAAGGAGAAAGAACGAGGTGTCAAAGCCTCCTTAGTGACCAAGGAATGCAATGAGGTCTTTGTAAGGCATCTTGAAGAATGAATGTATAGGTGAGCTCAGTGAGAGGTGCTTGTAGGAATTTAGCTTATAATTGGTTATTTTCAAATAATTGGGTAAAGACAGGATGGAAAATAAAGTATAGAGTTCCAAACTTGCACGGGTTAGGGTTTTTTGGCTCAAATTTATATGTACAATAGGAGTAATTGTAACACCACCCAAAAATCACAACAAACGCAGCGAAATACCACATTGGGTCTACTTCATAAATACACAGCGCTAGATACAAGAGAACGACCTCTAAATGTGTCGTTTGAAAAATAATCTCGTTGATTTCCTTGAAATTGATATAACATTTGTCCCATAATTGCATCACCATGAAAAACTTGAATGTAAAGACTCCAATGCACTTCAAGTAAGCCAAGTATCTATATCACCTGAGAAAAACATGCTTAAAACGGTCAACATAAAGTTGGTGAGTTCATAGGTTAGTTAAATATGAATGTAAGATTTCAAATGAATGTATTTGTCCCAACTGTAGCATCGTCAACAGTACCATGTAAAAATCCCAAAGATTTATAAGAGAATGCCTAGCCAATTTTTGATGATCAACCAACAGTACCAATTAATCCCAAAGATTATAAAGAATGGATGACCAATTTGATGTCACCAAAAGTACCAATCTATAACCCAAAGAATTAATAAAGACTGCTGACCAAGTTAATTTCACCGTAAATGTTGTCAAAGATGTGTGCCACTTTATTCAAGGCAACGTTAAAATAACCAATGTGTGGTTTCCAAACAATGATTACGATTACACTAAGTTCAGAAACCGTACATTAATAAACAGTAAAAATTCAATGTGTATTTTTGTTGGGGCCCTGAAGTCCCAACCAATCGAAAATTCCGACATGGTATACCACGTTCGATTACCTAGTGATAGCATAATCAACCCGAATGGGGATTGACAATCCCGAATAGATCTATTTTTATATATATTCGCATGGACATCACGCTATAAATGTTTCGTTACCGGGGAAAGCTAATCACCCGAACAGGACCCAAGACCCGAATAGATCTATTTCATAACATTCGAAGCTCACCCTCTAAGTGAATTAAGTTCATTACGACGTGACGTTAGACTATATTACCCATCACAGGTGTCCCCCTCCAAGAACACCCCGGCATAATGAATATGTACAACCCCTCATTAAGGCGCACCTCCAAGGAGATCTACCTAGTGTGCTTAGTGAATATGAACCGCCTCACAAGGTGTCCCCCTCTAAGAACGACCGGGCAGAAATTGCATATGTATTGTAGGGGCCCCTCGGGCACTTACTTATAATTATCAGTTCAATCTTACTTAATCTATTCGAAATCATATGAGGATGAAAATAAAAGTTGTAGTTGCGTTCATAACTGAAAACAAGTATGTATCTCACCGCGAGATATGAGAAATGATATGGAATTCAACCAAGTAAAATGCCGCTGTGAAAACATGTCTCAAACGAGTTGTTAAATGTAGCACGTAAACAAGTTTAAAAACCAATAACACGTATATGAATTTTGTAAACAAGCATGTTCTCACCCCAAAATATATGTAAAACATGTAAAACGTGGGGCTATAAACTCACATCGATGTTGCAGAACGATTTGCAGAACTGCACATATTAAGCACGGCACAAATGGAAAGACCGGAACCAAACGTACCCTATGGTTGTTTAACAAGCCAAACTCAAGACCCTAAAGTTTTCTATATCAACCCAAACACCCTCTTTCATGCTTCTACAAAACCAAACGCACCCTTTGTGCATAATCACATAAACTAAACGCACCCTAATCTGCCAAACGCGCCCTTGTGGCGTTTTAACTAAACCAAACGCATACATTTATGTGATAAACACAAACCGAACGCACCCTCGTTCGGGTTTACATAAACCAAACGCACCATGGTCGGTTGAGACCACAAACCCACGCACCCGGTGGGTGTTACTACCAACCGCACCCTAGGCTGTAAACATCAACCAAACGCACCCTATCTGTAGAGAACCCAGATCCAAACGCACCCTTGTGGGCATTTTTATAATTCCTAAAACCACCCTTTTAATGTATTAGTGACAAACCAATACGCGACTTCGTTTATGTTATCTGTGATACGGTAGTGGGTGGGACAAAGGTGGTATTGACTAGGTACGATGATCGTTGGTCGTTGTGCTGGTAGGCGGTGAAAGTTTGTTCGTGGAGAAGGTGGTGTGTTGGTGTTAAAGTGGCGTGGAGGTGGAGCTGTCGATAGGGTAAGCAGCCGAGAGGGAGGGGGTGTCGCGTGAAGTGACAGCAGTCGGCGACTGCCCTGGCGTCCGGAAGGGATGGGATTGGCGGCCGAGAGGAGTCCGAGTGAATGGATCGCGTAGCAACCGTTGAAGAAGCGAGCACATTTGGGTTTTGGCCGGAAAACTCACCGAAAAAGTTTTCCGGCGACGGCGGCGGCGGTGGTCGATTGGTGGCCGGCGGTGGCCGAAAAATATTTGGTGGAGAGAGTATATAAAAAGTTGATGAGTGAGTATAAGTTGGGATTGAAATTAGAAAATTTATATATACATTTATATAATATAATAAAATTTATAACTTGAAATGATCTATACCCAATAGTCAAGTTTCAATTTGTAAATTTTTAGTATAGTTTTGATAACTATCGGTTCGTGACACGTTTGAGTGACTTAAACCGTAGGATTTCATCAACGCATGAAACTTTCGCCATTGATTTCTAAATCATATTTCTGAATAAAAATGAGAATTCACTCACTAATTTTTCGAAAACGTTCTATAAAATATATTTAAAAACGTTTATTTTTTATTTTTGTATATTTCTGATAAACCTGTCCGTAAAATGATCATTTTACTCCGAATATTTTCGTTTTCAACAAACGTCACGTGAATAAAATGTAAAATAAATTTGATAAAGATATTCTTATTAATCAAACGTGATAAATTTAAATGAAATTTAATTATTTTTTTGTGTCGTACTACTCGTTTCTTGATTTTAAAATCTTGCTAGTGCTATTACATCACCTTCTGACTGTTTTCGGGTTTCGGTCAAAACTAAATAGTTGTCAGGAATGTCGTTTTACATCAAATTGCTTTAGAGTCCGAAAAATGAAAACGTGATTTAGCTGCTCGTTTTTTATAAATCAACTTAGGGATAACATATATCTCTTTTAAATATGTTCCGAAAATTACCGGTTACACGGTAATCGCTTTTATAGTACAAAAAAGACCAAAAGAGATCAAAAGCCAAATCAGACCCTTAAGTCAAGGTAAAATCGTCATTTGAAATTTTGAAAATTCTCGGATGTTACAGTAATGGGGAAAGAATTAATGAAATGTAATGTTGTAATTAATGATAATATAAACTAAATTTGATTATTGGGTTTAGGTTAATAATTGGGTAAAAACGAATACATGGGTCAAAGTTTTAAAAACAGCTCGGTTTTAAGGGTTTCTTGGTTTGAATTAGGGTTTTGAGTTTAAAAATGAGTCTAAGTGATTGAAATGGAGGGAAATGTGTTAAAAAGTTTAGCATGCTTTTTGTACATTGTAAACTTAATAGTTTGTACAGAAGATTCGTTAGGAAAACGGAGGTAAAACGGTTATTTTGGGGATGTCATGCTTAATGACTTGTACATTGTGCTTTTAAGGACTTGTACCTTATTTTGGAGGGAATTCATATTCAAATGAGATGTTATATTACTTGTATATGAGCTTTGATTATTCATACATTCATCTTATATGTATACATTACATATAATTAGGGTTTAAAGGTAAACGTTTAACGTTTAAATAATGTTTTGATATAAAGTTGCAAATGGTACATTATATGCGGTAACGTACTGTTGTACAAAAATATGATATTAAGAATACATGACTTGACATATATGATTTTGCTTAACATATATGATTGTCAAGGTAGATGGCGAGTTAGCTTGATAACTTTAGTTATGCAAGTTACGTGTATAATAAGAGATAAAAGCAGAAAATTATCCCCTGGGAAAAAAAGGATATATTTATAACAGTAGAGAATAAATACATTGAGGTGAAAATTGCCGGGTTGTTATAGTCTCCACACCTTAAAACATCTCTTCCCAGATTTAATTTGTAAAGTTGTTAGATGGGTAGTGTTATGGGAATAGATGTAGTATTAGGCAAAGGAAATTGATCTTTATGTTAGGACTAATCGAAGGTCACAAGTCCACAGAGATGTGATGCATTATAATTATGTACCGCACCAAAATTAATAATTGCCAATCCTTTTCACACGACTACTATTCATCCACGATTACACCTCTCTAATATACTATGAGAAAAATAATATAATTTATAAAGTTGTCGTAGTAATAGGTAAGCAAATTATTTAATACACTGCCAGGTGGAAATTTAGTAGCACGAAGGATAATGATCAGCAAAAGCAAAAGTATTTATAGTTTAAGGATTTACCCTTGTTCTCTATAAAACTGTGAGCTCTGATTACCACTCTGTACACCCAACCCCCATTTTGACATTATAGCAGCGGAAGCTAATCTGGGGTATAACAACTACATAAATCACGAGACACAATCATAAAAAACGACTCAAAAGAGAGCTTTTTAAAGAATATGTAATTCAAAGTCATTTCAAAATCAGTAGTTTTGACAAAGGCAAGCGGTCCTAAAAATCTAGAACCAAAAAATGAGAGATAGAGATAATAAGTTTTAGCCTTCGTTCAAGTCATGCACTCCTAACGCAATAAGTAGGCTTTAATTACCTGGGATAAACATGCTGAATAGGTGGGTCAACATGAAAGGGTGAGTGAAATTTCATATTGTTTATGATACACAGTTTGATATATAAGTCACAGTATAATAATGTGTACGAGCACAATTATTATAGAAAACAGTATTAATAGTGTTCGTTATTGTATCTAAGCTCATGGCACACAAACTGACTGATGTATATATATACCCAAATTGATGTGATATATATAAAGATAATGGCCCCCGGTGTAGGTAATTTGCCATATACTATGAGATTCAAAGAAATACGTTTGGTTACCTATCCGCTAACACAAACGGGATTCGTCAATCCCGATAGATCTATCCACAATATTCGCGTTCACTCGCAAGTGATTAATGGTCCATGATAGTGGGGTCTTTTGGCATAAAGTAACTTAGATCACAAGCAATAATATTATAGCATATATTTGGAAAACACTTGTATTCATGGTTTATAGCAGGTATAAAATATTCTAAAGATTGAATTGTCATGTAGGTTATGAACTCATTAAGGTCTTCTATGAAAAGTAATTATATTGTATAAAAGATAATCTAGTAAAGAAAAAGGTTATATAAAACAGCAATGTAACCCCCTCGCGAGTGTTTATAAAACAGAAAATAAGTAAAGGCTGGGTTGATGACTTCACCTGAATAACGTATATTAGTTATAAATAAATATATCCAAAATGTAATATGACGACATATATCACAATCTTAATAAGTAAGGTGATAAAGTCAAAATGATAGTAGAAACAGCCCACGTCACGCAATAAACCTGAGTAAATATGTCAAGTCCTTATTAAGATTGTACTCTAAGAACTTTCTGGAGTTCTAAGTAGATTAATATTTTAATTGAGATTTGATTGGAGAAATTTTGGAGAAATAATTGTATCACCGTTCGGGCCATACATAATTCAGTAGAGTCCTTTCAGTAAACGTTTGAGACTAGGCACTTTAAATCTAAACACCAACAACTCAGTCAAGAACGTAAATACCAATATGTAAACCCCATAATATGAACACCCTAGTATTGTTAGTACGATATAGATTCGAGGATAGGATTTTTTAAAAAAGCACATTGAAGATGAATTATATAATACTTAAACATACTCGGTTTTATGTGGTTTTAGCTTATAATATACTAGAAAATGATAGCACGTCAAGAATTAAAGTTATTTTTATAAAGTTGGAACACATTATCTTAAAACTTTTTGAAAATGTTACATATTTATAGACCCTTAAGAATTGAAAAAATAGAAAACTAAACCCTTGGAGTGTATTATCGACTTTTACAGGTTAGGTCCTTCTAGTTTAAAAGATGTAGAAAAGTAAACCTTTGTACTTTGGAAAGTGACATAAAAAAACCCCAATATTATAACTTTAGAAATATGGCAAAAATAGGTCCTGTACTTAAAGTTTGCCAAAGTTATAGTATATACCACTTCAAAGAAAATGATTTACAAAAAATGTCCCAAAATACAAATAAAATGAATATTTTTTTCCAATATGAAAAGTAATTATACATGGATTATTAGCTTATTAATATAAGCTAAAATTTGAAGGATTAACGGGTAACAAAAGAGTCAAAATAAATGATTCCGTTAATGCTAGAAATCAAACAGGTTACAACGTTAGGGTTGTTAAAAAAAAGATGAAAAACGCACGGGTTTTTAAGTTCAAATTCTTTCAGACTTATAAAGAACTTATTTATAATAATGGTTATATAAAGCTTATTTAGGATAGATTATAACGATTGTTTTGTACAAGTTTAGCTTAAGTAAAGCAAAAACATGAAATTAAGGTTCATGAGCCACGGTTTGATCAAAAAGTAAAACACATATATTTTTGAGTTCAAGCTTTATAACAATGTTTTAAGCATGAATAAATAACATTATAAGGGTAATTAAACAGAATGTTAGCTTGATGGAACATGGTTTTGAGTCATATAGCTTGGAAACGGGGCCGAATCGGGACTTTTTTATCTCGTAAGCCCAAGAATAACGACTTTGGGGCTTCTTTTCTTGGTTTATTTGATTCAATTTTGATCTTGAGACTTATATTGATCTTCTAATTCTGCTATGGAAGTATTAGAACTCCATTTATGTGTAAGAGAGAAGTTGTGGGGGATGGTTTGAATGTAGGTGTATGGTTTGACTTATATAGGGCTCAAGGACCCTTAATGGCCAAGAAAACTTGGTAACAAAGGCTTAGGATCTGAGATAGATGACTAATGAAGGCTAGATATGACAAGGATAAGCTAGGAGATAAGTAACATAAGCTAGAAACTAGCTTTGATGTGTTGTTTCTCTCTTGTGTTGCCGTGGCCTAAAATGAGAAAGAAGGAGGTGTCAAAGCCTCCTTAGTGACCAAGGAATGCAATGATGTGCTTGTAAGTAGCATGTAGATGAAGTAAGTGAGTCATGGAGGTGTGTGGTAGCTTGGTTGGTTTTCAAAATAGGTAAAAAGGAGGGAAAATGGAGTATAAGTTTCACACTTGCTGCTTCGGGTTAGGGTTTTGGTTCAATTTTGTGTACAATGGAGTAATGACGATAGATTATGAAATGTAATGTTGTAATTAAGTGTTTATAACTTAATTTGATTAATGGTTTAGGTTAATAATGAGGTAAAAACGAGAAATGGTTCATAGTAAGAAACTAGCTCGGTTTTAAGGGTTTCTTGGTTTGAATTAGGGTTTTGAGTTTAAAAATGAAGTCAACGTGATTAGAAATGAGGGAAATAGTTGTTAAAAATTATAAGCATTGGCTTGTTTGTACATTGTACTTAATAACTATGTACATAGATTCCTCGATAGGAAAACGAGGTAAAACGGTTATTTTGGATGTCATGCTTAATGACTTGTACATTGTGCTTTTAAGGACTTGTACCTTATTTTGGAGAGAATTCATATTCAAATGAGATTTTATATTACTTGTATATGAGCTTTGATTATTTGTACATTCATCTTATATGTATACATTACATATAATTAGGGTATAAAGGTAAACGTTTAACGTTAAAAGCATGTTTGATATAAAGTTGCAAATGGTACATTATATGAGTAATGTACTTTGTAAGAATGATATTAAGATATTGAATTGACATATTATAATGTTTGCTTGACATATATGATTGTCATAGGTAGATTGCATGAGCTTGTTAACTTTAGTTATGCAAGTTACGTTGTATAATAAGAGATTAAAGCAAAAATTTCCCCGTGAAAAAGTGATTATTTTAATATAATAACAGTAGAGATATTATACATTGGTGAAAATTTAGGATCGTTCATAGTCTCCACTCCTTAAAGAAACTCTTTCCCGAGATTAGTTAAAGTTGTAAGTGGCAATGTTTGGGAATAGACTGTAGGTGATTGGGCCTGAATTTGATATTTATGTTAGGCTTAATCAAGTCACAAAGTCCACGTGTGTTATGCATTTAGAAGTTAAAAGTAGCCACACCAAAATTATAATTGCCCGAATCCCCCCCATTCATCACACGTCTACTTACGTTCCAAGATTTCCCCTCATCTACTAACTAGTAAAAAATAATATAAGTTATAATAATTACGTAGAATTATGGTAAGCAAATTTCTACATACACTGCATGGGGAAATTGAGTGGGACAATACGAGGATATTTGATAGCAAAAGAAAAGTAGGTTATAGTTACGGTATTACCTCATCTCTATAACTGTGCGCTCAGATACCCCCCTTTTGGAACATAATAGCAGCGAGCTAAGCTGGGGTATTAACTTTATGAATCACAGACACAATCATAAGAAGAACGGTCACAAAAGAGGGACTTTTTAAAAGATAAGTTATCATTCATTTAAAATTATAGTTTTACAAAGGCAGGTCCCAAAATCTAGAACCATAAAATGTGAATGATAACAAGTTTTAGCCATCTTCAAGTCCATGCCACTCCATGCCATAAGTTGCTTAATTACCTGGGATAAACATGCTAAAAAGAGTCAACATAAAGGTTGAGTGAAATTCATAGGTTTATGATAAACAGTTTGAATATAAGTCACAGTGTAATAATTGTACGAGCACAATTATTATAGAAAACATTATTCAAAGTGTTTTTCATTATTGTCTCTAAGCTCATGGCACACAAACTACTGATGTATAATATAATACCCAAATTTGATGTGATATATAAAGATAATGTCCTCGGTAATAGTTAATGCCATATACCTATTAGATCAAATATAGTAACGATTTGGTTACCTTTCTGCTAACACAAACGAATACTCAAATCCCGATAGATCTATCCACAATATTCGCGTTCACTCGCAAGTGATTAATGGTCCATGATAGTGGGGTCTTTTAGCATAAAGTAACTTAGATCACAAGCAATAATATTATAGCATATATTTGGAAAACACTTGTATTCATGGTTTATAGCAGGTATAAAATATTCTAAAGATTGAAATGTGAGGTTATGAACTCATTAAGTCTTTGAAAAGTAATCATATTGTTATAAGATAAACGAGTATGTAAAAGAGTTTATAAACAAGCATGTATCCCCCTCGCGGGTTTATAAAACATGTAAATAAGTAAAGGCGAGGTTATGAACTTCACCTGATAGGTAGTTGTAATAAATATTCCAAAATGTAAGATGACGACTTTATCACAATCTTAACAGAGAAGGTTGATATAGTCAAAATGATAGTAAACAGCCACGTCACGCAACCTGAGTAAATATGTCAAGTCTTAGGAAGATTGTACTCTAGAACTTTGGTTCTAAGAGATTAATATTGTTATGAGTTTGATTGGAGATTTTGGAATTATTGTATCACCGTTCGGGCCATCATAATTCAGAGGTCATTCAGTAAACGTTTGAGGAGCTAGGGCACTTTAAATCGTAAACCCAACAACTCAGTCAGAACGTAATACCAAGATGAAACCCCTTAATATGAAGCTCCCTAGTATTGTGGTACGATATAGATTCGGGATAGGATTTTTAAAAGCACATTGATGATGAATTATATAATAATTATAACATAATCGGTTTTAAGTGTTTTGCTCAATAACTGAAAATGATAAGCACGTCAAGCGTTAATTAAAGTTATGTTTTATAAGGTTTTGAACACATTTCTTTAGACCCTTAAGAATGAAAAATGGAAAAATATACCCTTGGAGTTTTCACTTTTACAAGTTTGGTCCTTCTAGTTTAAAAGATGTAGAAAGTAAACCTTGTACTTTGGAAAGTGACATAATAAACCCCAATAGTTATAACTTTAGAAATATGGCAAAAATAGTCCTTGTACTTATAAGTTTTCAAAAGTTATAGTATATACCACTTGCATGAAAATGATTTACAAAACATGTCCAAAATCCATAATAATGATATTTTTCAATATGAAAAGTAATTTACAGGTTATAGCTTATTAATATAAGCTAAAATATGAAGGTTTAACGTAACAAAAGTTCAAAATAATGATTCGTTAAGCTAGAAATCGAAATGAAACTGGTCAAACTATGTTTTTTTTAAATGAAAAACGCGCGGGTTTTTTAAGTTCAACTTCTTTCAAGCTTAATAAAGTAAACTTATTATAATTTAGACAAGCTTATTAGGATAGAATTATAATGATAATATATAGTTAGCTATAGATTAAGCAAAAACATGAAATTAGGGTTTCATGTTTTTGCTTAATCTATAAGCTAAACTTGTAAAACACATATGTTTTTGAGCTCAAAGCTTTTAACAATAGTTTAAGCATGATCATATGAACATTATAAGGGTATGAAAACAGAATTTGAGCTTATGGAACTTGATTTGGAGCTTATAGCTTGGAAACGGGTCAAAATCAGGACTTTTAGCTTTGTACGCCTAGAATAACGACTTCGGGGCTTCTTTTCTTGGTTTCTTTGCTTCACTTCTGATCTTGAGACTTCTATTGATCTTATAATTCTGCTATGGAACTATTAGAACTCCATTTATGTGTAAGAGAGAAGTTGTGGGGGATGGTTTGAATGTAGGTGTATGGTTCAACTTATATAGGGCTCAAGGACCCTCAATGGCCAAAAAAACTTGGTAACAAAGGCTTAGGATCTGAGGTAGATGACTAATGAAGGCTAGAGATGACAAGGATAAGCTAGGAGATGAGTAACATAAGTTAGAAACTAGCTTTGATGTGTTGTTTCTCTCTTGTGTTGCCGTGGCCTAAAAGGAGAAAGAAGGAGGTGTCAAATCCTCCTTAGTGACCAAGGAATGCAATGAGGTGCTTGTAAGCAGCTTGTAGATGAAGCAGGTGAGTCATGGAGGTGTGTGGTAGCTTGGTTGGTTTTCAAAATGGGTAAAAAGGAGGGAAAATGAGTATAGAGTTCAAACTTGCCCGGGTTAGGATTTTTGGTTCAAATTTCATGTACAATGGAGTAATAAGGATAGATTATAAAATGTAATATTGTAATTAAGTGATTATAACTTAATTTGATTAATGGTTTAGGTTAATAATGGGTAAAAACGAAGAAATGGGTCATAGTTTAGAAATGGAGGGAAATGTTGTTAAAAAGTTTAGCATTGCTTGTTTGTACATTGTACTTAATAGTTTGTACAAGATTCGTTAGGAAAATGGAGGTAAAACGGTTATTTTGGATGTCATGCTTAATGATTTGTACATTGTGCTTTTAAGGACTTGTACCTTATTTTGGAGAGAATTCATATTCAAATGAGATGTTATATTACTTGTATATGAGCTTTGATTATTTGTACATTCATCTTATATGTATACATTACATATAATTAGGGTTTAAAGGTAAACGTTTAACGTTTAAAGCCTGTTTTGATATAAAGTTACAAATGGTACATTATATGAGTAATGTACTTTGTAAAAATGATATTAAGATATTGACTTGACATATTATGATGTTTGCTTGACATATATGATTTTCATAGGTAGATTGCGTGAGCTTGTTAACTTTAGTTATGCAAGTTACGTTGTATAATAAGAGATTAAAGCAAAAATTTCCCCGTGAAAAAGTGATATATTATATAACAGAGAGATATTACATTGGTGAAAATTTCAGGTTGTTATACACATAAAGCATCCTTATTTGCTGATTATAATCTATCTTAGGGATTAAAGTAATGGTGATCTTGTTAAACCCTAGCTCATAGAGACTTTACCCACTTACTGCTTAACGGTGATTTATACACTAGTAGTCCACTTGTCCAACTATCCAATGGAATCAGAACGTTATTTATTAAATTATCTAGGTTCACCTGCTAGTCAACTTGTTCAATAAACCAAAGGTAATATTTGATTTCATAGTTAAGCCAGAAGCGTATCCTAACACGGATTTAGCAGGACAATATTTGTGATCCTATGATTCTAGATGTATAAATTACTATATGGAGAGCTATACCGGCATCTAGATTACTTGGTCCATATCACTAGATCCAGTTGAATGATAGGTCTCATATTAAAGCACATAAACAAGTATGAATTGATAAACATAAACAAGCATACGATGATAAATTAAGCAATCGAGATATAACCTAAACTAAACATTTAGATCTTCATAATAATGGCTAATACCCGAAGGTATTAGCCTTTAAATATCATAATTAATACAAGAGTAATGGCTTAGCCAATGTAAACTAACCGAGTTAAAGATTGATACCAAAAACTGAACGATTACGAAAGTATAAAAATTACACGTTGTCTCCTATGGATTGGAATGCGTTGCGAGACCTTTTTTGCTCTTTTTCTCCTCTGAAAATCGACTTTGTGGTTTAGGTATCGAGAATATGATTTAGCACACTTAAAACTTGTTTTTGAGTTTTGTATATATATAGGGTCTGGAGTCGGTGTCGATACGGCGTATCCAATGTGTTGGATACAACGTATTGAGGTTTCTTGGAGTAGGGACTATGTTTTATATCTTCTAGAATATTTACCTTCTAAATTTCCAATACGGCGTATTGGTCTTCTCTAGATATGGCGTATTGATGACGTAGTCTTCGTGGTATTTGGTGAGTGCAGGCACATATATGCCGTATCTTCCTTGATGGATACGGCGTATTGGTTATTAGAACAGCAATCTTCAAAATGTCTTCATTTAAGCTCCATAATTTGCGCCTTTTGCTAATATTCACCAAGTACTCCATAATTACTGCAATTCTCAAATACAAACGATTAAGTAACAATTCTTTGTAATAATTAAATAAAATGGGTTAATTACATGGGATAAATGATGCTATAAAATAGACGTTATCTGATGTCATCAGTCACCATCTTACCCAAGCAGTATCAACTTATAAGCCTAGAATAAACCTTGCAAGAACTTCCAACAAAAATCAACCAAATCAACCAACAAAACCAAGCTTAAGAATCACCAATCAACAACCCCAACATCATCACCGTTGCATGCACAAACCTTTCAATATAACCCACTAGATCAGCCCCTAAACTCTAAGAAAATATGTTCTTGAAGGTGATTTATAGTGAAAAGAACTAATGATTTGAGCTAAGAACACTAAACCTTCATCCTAGATGATCAAGAATTAGCTATTGAAACAAAATTGATGTGTTTTCTTGGTGTTGGTGATGGATTTGGACTAGAAGAGAGAAAAACAAGAATGTTTGTGTTTATTTTACAAGAAATGAAGTGGTGAGTGTGTTGGGTTAAGTTCAAGGCATGCATACATGTCAAACTTATGAGACAAATAGGTGCCATAAACTTGACACCTCAAAGGGTTTAACCCACTACATAAAAAAGAAGGTAAAAATTATTAGTTTTGTGTAATATTTAAAATAAGTGGGTAGTTTTAGGGCTAATAGGTATTGATGAAGAATATTTTGAGAGTTAAGGCGGAACCACGAACCGAAAACGAGTAGAATAAAATTAGTTCTACATCATTTGGGATATTTTTCTAAAATAATAAATTACGTAGAGTGCGTAGACTAATACTTAGTCTAAAGTCGGGTTCACTTTTAATAAAATGTTTTATTACGAACGCGAGACAACCTATTCGGTTAAATCGAAAAGAAAAAAAAAGAAAAAAAATATTGACCTTAAAACAAAGAATGAATTTAAATATTGACCTTAAAATTACAAAATCTTACAATAAACCATCTGTTGTTCGTCAACCAAATGCTCAAAGGATTCCAAAACCATCAGTTTTAGGCAAACCGACTCCTTTTTTAGACTCTCTTAAGAAGAAAAGTTTTTCAAAGACAAAGTCGGTTCCCAAAACTAATGTGTCAGAGGGTTTATCAAAACCAGCCACTATACATATTTTGCCTCAAATAGCAAGGAAAGCTGTAAGAAACACAAATGTGATTAAACCAAGAATGTATCAAATTAACACAAGACCAACATAAACTAGAGCACCACAGTTGCCTCATACTTTTAGGAATACTAATCCTCGCGTGTCTACCTTTACAAGAGTAATTCACCGAACTAGTGTTAGCAGACCACAGCTTAGGAGCACTCAAATAAAAGATAATGTCATGCCAAACAATAGTCAATTGATGTTTAAGAAGACTGAAGTAGAAGACCACCATAGGATTTCTAGTATTTCTAATAAAACAAAGTCTGTAACTGCGTTTAATGACAGTTTAAAATCTAGAACTTTGAATGTTAATGCTGTTTATGCTACTTATGGAAAATGTGTGTTTAATTCGAATCATGATGCTTGTGTTTTAAATTTATCCATAATGTGAATGCTAGCAGTAAGAAGCCTAAAGTAGTGCCAATTAGTACTAGAAAACCCAAAAGTGATGCGAACAAATCTGTTGCAACACCCCCTAAGAAAACAGTTGCATCAGAATCCACTATCCAGAAATCCATGAGTTACTATAGGATGCTTTATGAGAAAACTAGTAAGGCATGGAAATGGTGGATAGCACAACAATGCCTATCAGGATATAAATGGGTTCCTAAGACAAAAATGAAATGGGTGCCTAAAGTTAGGAAAAGAAGATGTGCACACAAGTATTAGTCCAACAATAGATAATGCATCTAGGATAACTAATGTCTTAAAAATCACAAATACTTTAGGTTCCAATTTTTCAAGTGTTCCATCATCCTCTATTTCTCTTGCAAATTGTTTAACTCATCCTATTCATTGTTGACTCTGGATGCACAAAGCATATGATGGGCAACTTAAAGCTGCTGTGTAATTATGTTGAAAAATATCTGGGTACCGTTCATTTTTGCAATGATCAATTTGCTCCAATTCTTGGTCATGAAGATTTGGTTCAAGGAAATATCATGATCAACAGGGTTTATTATGTCGAAGGCCTCAATCACAATCTCTTCTCGGTTGGTCAATTTTGTGATGCGGATTTGGAGGTTGCTTTCCAGAAATCTACTTGTTTTGTTAGAGATCTTCAGGGAAACAACTTACTCACCGGTAATCGTGGATCTGATCTCTATATAATTTCTCTTCAAGAAACGACTTCATCAACTCGAAGCTGTTTCATGGCTAAAGCCTCACCAACTCAAGCATGGTTATGGCATCGAAGACTTTCTCATCTTAACTTCGACTACATCAACTTGCTTTCAAAGAAAGATATCGTAATTGGTTTACCTAAGTTGAAATATGTCAAGGATCAACTATGTTCCTATTGTAAAGTGAGTAAAGCAAAAAGAAGTTCATTCAAGACAAAGGT
Source organism: Tanacetum coccineum (assembly GCA_026074375.1). Classification (NCBI taxonomy): domain Eukaryota; kingdom Viridiplantae; phylum Streptophyta; class Magnoliopsida; order Asterales; family Asteraceae; genus Tanacetum; species Tanacetum coccineum. The sequence continues at coordinate 18,529 of BQNB010025504.1, read as the reverse complement.
TGTTCCAAGTTCAAAAGGACGGCTAACTATTCAAGACAAAGGTTGTTCCAAGTTCAAAAGGACGACTAAATTTGCTTCATATAGACTTATGTGGTCCTATGCGTGTTGAAAGCATCAATGGGAAAAAAAACATTCTAGTAATTGTTGACGACTACTCCAGATATACTTGGACTTTATTTCTACGTTCCAAAGATGAAACACCAGAAGTTCTAAAAGATTTTCTCAAGATGATTCAACGCAATCTTCAAGCTCAAGTGATTATTGTTCGGACTGACAGAGACACAAAGTCCTTAAATAAGACACTCCATGTATATTTTAGAGAATAAGGAATTGAGCATCAAACATCAACTCCTTGAACACCTGAATAGAACGGCATTGTCGAAAGACAAAACCACACTCTGGTTAAGGCTGCTTGAACGATGCTTTCAGCGTTTAAACTTCATTTGTTCTTTTAGGCTAAATCAATTGCAACCGCATGATATACTCAAATCAGATCTATAATCATCCTAACACATGAGAAGACTACATATCACATCATCAATGAAAAGAAACCTTTAATTAGACACCTTCACATCTTTGATTGCACATGTTACTTAAGCAGAGATGGTGAAAATCTTAACAAGATGAAAGAAAAAGGGGATTCATACATTCTGGTGGGATACTCCACTCAGTCTAAGGGATATCGAGTTAACAACAAGAGAACCCGATTGATAGTTGAATCCATACATATTAGATTTAATGAGATCAAAGAGATGTCTGAGACGTCTATTGATAATAACACTTCAGGACACGTTTTCCAACAACCAAAGGCGTCAGATTATGACAACTCTGGCCCCGCGCCCTAACTTGAAAATGTTTCTCCATCAGCAGATACAACAGCTTAGTCACAATAAGAGTTGGATCTTCTTTTTGGTCCTTTGTATGATGAATTTTTCAATGCATGTACTTTAAGTGTCAACAAGTCTTCTTCTCTCACTGACAATTCTAAATAACCAGACACACCACTTACAATGAATATTCAATCTTCAACAGAACCAACAACTCCAACTACAAATGTTAATGTTGAGGAAAACAACGATAATCAAGCAGCAGATACATAGTTTCAACAATATCAATATATTAATCCTTTATGTACACCTGTATGAGAAATTGTTGAGTCTTCTTTACGCAATATTGATAATTCAAATATGCATACCTTCTATCAACCACGCGATTCCGAATATCGATGGACCAAAGATCACCCACCAAAACAAGTTTGTGGAAATCCATCCAAGCCAGTACAAACAAGACGACAACTTGCAATAGATCCTGAAATGTGTATGTTTGCGATCACCGTGAGTATAGCTGAACTGAAAAACATTAAGGAAGCAATGGCTGATTTTGCATGGATAGAGGCAATGCAAGAAGAGCTTCATCAATTTGACAGAGTACAACTCTGGGAACTCGTCGACAAACCGTTTGGCAAGACTATAATCAGGCTAAAGTGTTTATGGAAGAACAAAAAGGATGAAGATCAAATTGTAACCCAGCTTATCGAATAAGCTGAGAAAAGTGCTTATAAAGCTACGGCTTATTAAAAAATGAAAAAGGAAAACGTGTATATTAAATAAATTGTGCAAGAGAGTGTTGGATGAGCTATTGTAGCACTTTGGTTAACACGCTGGGCATTTGAGAGAGAGGTCGTGGGTTCTAGTCTGGCAACACACCCTTTTTGCTATATTTTTATTTTTGAAAGTTTTTGAAAAAAACAACAACTGAAACTTTTTAAGCCAACATTTCTAAAAACTTTTAATAAAAGTAGTTTAAGCTATAACTCAAAGATGAGCTCAAAAAGAGCTTATGAATGGCTGCTTACAGAAAGTAAGCTTTTGGGCTAAAAAAATGCTTAATTTCACTTAAACCCTTGCACACTTCTTATTTTAAGCTCAAAATAAAAACCAAAAGTTGTTCTAGCTAGCTTCGTAGAAAAAAAAAAAAAAAAAAAATTTTAATTGGGGTGTGCATAAGCTAGTTCAAACAAGCTAGCTTAACTGAAAACACTTAACACCAACTAAATTTGAGAATCAAAACAGCTAACTCAAGAACAAACTCAAAAAGCTCAAACTTAAGAAAAACTCAAATGCTCAATAAGCCAAAACTTAATAAAACTAATTAATCTAACTATAAGCTATAAATTCAAACAAGAAAATCAGATTCTACAACTTAAAATTCTAAGATTAGAAGGCTTATACTAATACACTTATTTTTTGGTCTTTTTGAGCTTTTGATGAATTTTAAAACGCTAATGTACACCTAAGTTATAAGCAATGAAATAAAAATAAGACAAAACTTAATAAGCTATATGTAACTAAAGACTTACTAAAATTTAAATCCTAATCCTATTTAAGCTATCAAAAATGGAAATCAAAAAAGGCAAGCATAAGTATAACTGTTGTTTACTACTGCTGATGAAAATGGTACAAAATCACAAAGCTCAAATGCAGGCTACCTAGGGTAAGTCCTGCCAATACAATTCTATAGAATGAGGAAATGAACACAATCCCCGCAAACCTTAACAATTAGCCAAAAAAGCTTTAGATCAAGCCTTTGATAAGCTAGATAAAAAATAAATCTCCCCTGGTGCAAGAAGGTTTAAAAATAGCTTTAACTTTTTAAATTTTGAAATCTAATCCTTAAAAACTCTTTTACAACTAGTTATCATTATTATGAAGCTGACTCAAGCAAAAATCACAATTCACTTTGACTATTTTAGGTCAAAGTGTGTTAAACCAAACACTCCTTTATACTACTTGACAGATTTGATTGAAGCTTAAAATTTGAAATCCACTTGACAAGGTCTTATTACCAGATGATCAACAGCTTATATTAAGCTTATTAATCATAAATCAACAATTTATTAAAGCTAAAATTAAAGATCTATCAGCTATGCTTAACTAATTTTTTAAGTTTTTATGATTTTTAGACAGAAATTGACACAACTATATTCTAACTATATAAACCTAAGACATATTATCAAAGAACAAAATTAGACTCAATCTAACTCAGTTAAGCTACTAGATGACAGAATAAGCAAGCAATAAGCAGTTAAGCAAAAACTAAGAAGCTACTTAAGCATTTAAGTAATTATTAAGCTAGAAATTAAATGACAAGGAAATTAAAGGAAAACTTACAATACTACATCGTAACATAAGCAAATTACCTTAGAGCTTTTCTACAGCCTCTGTCATATTAGAAATAAGCCAGTAAAAGTCCTTGAGAGCCCTTCCCCTAACTGCTCTCCTTCCAAAGGCTCATAAGTAATCAATAACAAGGATTTTAAGCTGATTATAAGTATATGAGGTAGAATAAGACTTGTGTTTAAGCTCTATCTTCCTTAGAGACAAAGAGAGCTGAAAATTTGCGTTTTTTTTTTTTATTGACTTATTGTGAGCTTTTGAGTCTAGTAAAACACTTAGAGTAAATTGATAGCTTAAAACAATTTATCAAAAAGAAAAAATAGATTTCCATTAGCTAAAAAGGATAGATTACATAACTGAAAAGAGATTATCAAATGATTATAAAATATAATTACAATAATCTATTAAAAAGCTAAAAGCTAAACAAGCAAAAGGAAAAAAAAAGAAAACCCGCCTCCAATGTGTGTTGAATGAGTGATATATTATAACCTGCCAAAGAATGTTCTAGTCCTAAAATCAGTTAGAGGCTCCTCTCCTATCATCCCTTTGATCATTAGCTAATCATTGAAGGTGTAATCTCATCCGTTGGATCACAATTGAGCTCACACGGATTGCCAGCGTGGCAATCCATTTGAGATTCTCTTGTGCTTCTTTTGAGTGAGAGATTAGTGTAAATCCTAACATTTCTTGTGCTTCTATTACAATGACCACGATTGTCGATTGATTGCTTGAATACCATAGATAGCCTGAGATTACGTTTTTGACCCTGCCATTGTGTACTATTCCACCTGAATTGTCTATCCTGTCCATCAATTGTGAAAAGCCCCTTCGTTTTGACTGAGGGTAACTTAGGACGATGAATGAACAGTGAAACAAACTTTCGCGCCTATTTTATAACTGGAGGGGTAAATTAGATTTGAACTTTAGTCATATGGCAAATTCAGTCCTTGTCTTTGGTATTCACAAGTTAAAGTGTAAAATGACTTTCAGAAAGCGCACATTTGGTCCTTGGACTTTTATAAAAGGGAACTGGTTTAGGCAATTTTGCCTGGAAAGATTTTTTATAAGTTTAGGCCCATTATGTGTAACTTTGGAGTTTATCCAGATGGGTTTATTGACCCTGATCATCCAGAAAAAGTTTATCGTCTAAGGAAAGCTCTATATGGATTGAAGCAAGCTCCAAGAGCCTGGTATAATGAACTTTCAAATTTCTTGATGTCCAAAGGTTTTACTAAAGGTACCATTGACCCTACTCTATTCACGATAAGATACGGGTAGGAAATTCTACTCATGTAAATTTACGTTGACGACATTATTTTCGGGTCTACAAACCCTAAATTTTCTAAAAGATTTGAAAAATTATTGCATAGTAGATTTGAGATGTCGTTAGTGGGGGAAATGAAATTCTTTTTAGGACTTCAGATCCACCAATCCCCACGAGGTGTCTTTATCAACCAGGCCAAGTATGCTTTAGAAATACATAAAAAATATGGTATGGATAAATGTGATAGCGTTAGAAACCAATGACTACTAAACCTAACCTGGATGCAGACTTGAGTGGAAAACTCGTAGACCAAACTGACTATCATAGTAAAATTGGGTCACTCATGTATCTGACATCTAGTAGACCAGACATAGTGCAAGCACTATGTTATTGTGCACATTATCAAGCAAGACCGACTGAAAAACACCTCAAAGAGGTTAAAAGGATCTTTGATACTTAAGGGGTACCATTAATATAGGACTCTGGTATTTGAAGGATTCTGGCTTTGAACTAACAGCTTTTTCAGATGTCGACCATGCTGGATGTCTTGATACTCTCAAAAGCACTTCTGGAGGAATACAGTTCCTAGTTGATAAGTTAGTCAGTTGGATGTCAAAGAAGCATGACTACACTGCAATGTCATCAGCAGAAGCAGAATACGTGGCGTTATCTGCAAGTTATGCTCAAGTAATGAGATGAGGACACAACTTAAGGATTATGGCTTTAACTACAAAAAATACCATTGTATTGTGACTCTCACTCAGCCATAGCAATCTCATGCAACCCCTTGCAGCACTCCCGTACCAAGCACATCCATACTCGATACTAATTTATCAAGGAGCAGGTTGAAAACAGTATAATTGAATTGTATTTTGTCAGAACTGAATACCAATTAGCTGATATGTTTACTAAAGCCCTTCCTGAAGATAGGTTTAAGTATCTCGTCAGACGAATTGGTATGAGATGTTTAACTCCAGCAGAACTAGAGGTTCTGACAAAGGAGATTGCTTGATACTTCATCAAACATCAACTTGTATATATTTTTGAGAAAAGCAAAATACTAAAATATAAAATTTCAAAAAGAAAATACAAAATCAAAAAATCAAAAAATTCCAAAAAGAATCTTCTCGACATGTCTCTTAGAATCGATAACATTTACGTACCTAAAAATGTTGATTAACATCGACATAGGCGTGTAAATAAAGTTCTAGCAAGAGTTCAAATGCTTTCAAAACATGTCATTTATATTTTTTTATGACTTGTAATCGCTCTCAGATTGCAACTTGGACCCGAACGACAAAGGAGAGTGTACGTTTCAGTGCACTTATCCTTAGCGTTAGAAGACAAGTCTTCTAACATGATGTTTTTCAAAATGTTGAACATAATTTTTCAAGAACTTCTCAATGACAATTCAAAATCTTTCAAAATTGTGTATTCAACACTCCATCCCTCATAAAGTTTTACAAGACAATTCTTCTACATTTTGTGTCATTTTCAAAATGAATCAATGTTTGAGGGAGAGTTTTTTTGAAAAACAAAGTTTTAGTGATTTTGATACATCATCTCACGACAATTCTTATGATTCAAAACATTATCAAAAATCTCTTAATAACAAATCAGTAATAATAATGACTACTCGTTAGATTGTATGTTATAAGATGATCTAGTGTCTGAGCATAATTTTTCAAGAATTCTTCAATCACATTCATAATCTTTCAAAATTGTGTGCTCAACACTACCTCAACCTCAATTTTATATTCATTTTACAACTTGGTATCATTTTTTTGTATCAAACATATGTAAAATTGAGGGGGAGCAAGAAGAAAAAGTTCCACATAATTCATGCTGAAACATTTTCTACCCATGGCTTTTCAAGTCAAATTTTGAATCACATGGTCTTTCAAAGACTAAGTGAATTAGCATTTAAAATAAGAGGAGAAATGTAATTAAAATGTGATCTTGAAAATAATAAGTGATCTAAACGACTCAAAGTGATGTATACTCTTCCGAAAAGGTTTTATGGTTACGATCTCATACCCAACAACATCTTAATTCAAGACGATTTTGATGTCATAAGGTGGTTAGGTTAGGTACTAGTCCTATGAGCCAACTAGAACTGGAGGGATCTACCCAAGGACAATCCATAGTTAGAAATAGCAGTCCTTAGTTATGATTGTAGATGAATGAGACTAAGGGAATAATGCCGACTAAGATTGAGCTAACACTGGAACAATCACAACAAAGTGTTAGTAATGACGTCTTGGTAAGCATCGAAGGGGTTGAAGAATGAAAAAGAAATGTATGGATAAAGGGTGAAAAAAAGAATCCCTCCACACACTTTAGGCAAAAACCGGGTCAATACATAATCTATCAGATTCAGAAAGATGAATTTTGGTATTGAAGACAAGACATCATGGACCCAGTGATGCACTGCACAACCCTTCCCAGCCATTCAAGTTTCCCAACAGATACTTGTCTCATTTGTCACGGAGATACATACGACTTCTATTGACTTTCTCACTCTGAGTTAGTTGACATTGAATAGGTGGCAGTCTGCTCCAGCCTCCGATTACTAAAACCAAAATGCACTAACCGAGTCTAGAGCCAAGAGATCAATAAATAAATCTCATTAGGACACATTTCATTACAAACACTTGTTAAACACCAATAAGTTCACAAGGTGTTAACAAGAGTCCTACGCATTATCCTTGTGATTTTTCTAGAAAATTTAGAGTGATGCTCTTTAGTATTCACAGTGACGAATGGAAATCCTTCTAGAATCAACCTCAAACAGCTCTATGGTAGGTTAGTTGCGAGATTCTATATGAATCAAGCTTGTGTCAACTGGATATCGATTTGGTCTAGTAAATGAATTGACGACTCAATCAGAAAGATAGTAACTATCTGATTTACTCTTACCATGCCGTCTGCTTTGAGACGTTCCGGTAATGAGAACAAGCAAGCATGGTAAATCTAATACTTCTGTGTTAGAAAATCCTACGCTTTGAGCAGGAAACCATGTCAAGGAGATTCTTTGAATCTACCTGATCACAGGTTGAATATTTATACTGTAAAAGGGTCCTACGGAACTGGAGGTTAGTGCAACCGAATCTGGACGAATGACAAAGCCATATTCGTCCATATATGCCGTTTATCACTAACATTTAAATGCAGGTACAAACGACGATGTTGCAGCCTCATTCCAGCAAAGTCTGATTCATTACCACATGCTCATGCTCAAACTACAAAGACATACTATAAGCATCATGATTCAATAATAAAGAAAGCTCTAGAATTCATGACAAAGACTTCCGCAAACTCTGATATACAAGATCTTCCTTTCAGATATCAAGTCTATCAACGGAGATTATTAAAGAGCTTTCAAGATAATGCATAGTATGAGCATGTTGGTCAAGATGGCAATATGGCAAAGACGACAAAGTCAAACAAGGAAAAGATTTAAAGATCTTAGAATCAAAGAAGAAGTCGAAAGACAATGACAAAGGCTAAAGATCAAAGATCACATACCATGAAAAACAAGCATGCAACATAATAAAGACCAAAGATTCAAGAACTCAATGACAAAGCAATCTCAAGAAGTTCAAGGAAGCAAGATTCAAGATCTCACCTTAGGAATTTGAAGACCACATATTAGGGGAGATTGTTAGCCTCAAAATATGTTTTTGAACATGGAAGCTCAAAATATGAAGGAAGCCTCGCTTCAGGGGAGATTGTTAGCCTCAAAATATTAAGTCGAACAAGGAAGCTCAGCTACGAATCATGGAAGCTTGGTCTTTACTTAATTATAAGTTTTAATAGGCTAGAAAGGGTAAATGGGCTCGTTTATGTAAGCTAATTGGTCACGTGTTATGGGCTAAAGCTCAAGTAATCCTGAGCCCGGCCCATGTTACTATCCTAGGCGTTCAAGTATATGTTAGGTATTATAAATACCCCTTCTCCATAAAAGGGTTGGTTGTCATTTTGGTTGTAAACATTACACTTTGATAATCCACCATCACATTCCTTTCTCTCTCTTGTTTCTCTCTCTAACTTCTCTCTACATTTCTTCCCTTTTTCTTATTTGATTCTTACCATGGTGAAGTGATGTGATTATACGGGTTCCTACACTCCTAGTTTCTTCTCATGGATGGTTTCTAGGTTTAGGAAATATAACGAAACAACAAATGTAATCGCTCTGGTTTAGAATCGTCCTAGGGTCACTGGCGGTGTAGCTTGGTATGTGCTTAATTACACATACCATTTATCTAGGAAAACATGCTTAAAAGACTAAAAACATACCAAGAATACATTGTATTTATGTGTTTTGCATTTTTATAGTGCAGGTAACGGATATCTAAGAAAAGGACAATAACAAAGCTAAAAACGACAAAACCAAGCACGAGAATGAAAAGAGCGTGAAAACCCAAAAAGTCAAAGTCAACCAAAAAGTCAACCAAGTTAAAGTCAAAAGTAAAAGACGAAGCCGATATCGAAGAAATGTTAAATGGGATAACCCGTACCCATCTAATAGGCTGGGTCAGCCCATTAAAACATTATGAAGACCAAATAAATCCAAAACCCTTACCCGGCCCAAGTACAAAGCCCAAACCAAACATTTAACAGCCCACACATAAGGCTGTTAAGTCATTTACACCACTAGTCCTTAACCCTTTGCATCATTAGTCCTAAAGGACTAACATTGTTAGTCTAAAAGGACTAACGATGCAAACACTTAAAAAAAATAGGGCAAACGCCCGTTAAGTCTTTTATACCAAAACCCAGTCAAACCTTATCCCTGATTTCCCTCCAAACCTTTACCCCACTGTTCACCCATCACTTTCGTTCACACACCTGCAACACGACAAACAAACATCACATCCTCTTAACCTATTCACCCCCCTTGTTAAGACCAATTCCACCTTGGCAATCCCCTTTAATTTCATTGGCTGGTGAACAAAGACAAAAATCAAAGGCCAGGATTTGAGAACTTGGAGAGCAAGACAAAATGGATGGCTTTGATGAGTTTTTGACTTACTCACACAAGAAACAAACCCTTTGGTTCACTCACAGAAGAATCACAAAGAGTGAAGACCCAAGACATTAGTTTATATATAAATAGGGCCTTCTTGTAAGCCTTGGAGCATCTAGTTTTTTAGTTTTTTAAGTTTTTAGTTTTCAGCTTATATTTATGTCTTTTTAAGCTTATTGTACTTTATTTTTAAAGCCCTGTACTGTTTTATTTAAGCTAATGAAATTTGAGTTTGATGTTAAAATCTTATTTTTAAGTTTATGTCATTTGTGTTTTAAAAACGTTTATAAGCTCACAAAAGCTCTTTTTAACTTGTATTTAAGCTGTTTGCTTAAACTATTCAAGCTTTTTCATAGCTTGAAGTGTTTAAGCTTTTTACCAAAAATCTCTCAAAAAGCTTTGCAAAGAAGCAATGGAGCATGGTAAATCTTGGATGGCCATGGTTTAGAGCTTCATGGGAAGCATTAGGACTGGTTTTGGGGTGTTAAGATCAAGCTAAGGACCTTTTGTAAGTTTTTCATTTTTTTTATAATTTTAGCATTTACTGTTCATTTGCTTATTTCTGCTTATTATCTGCTTATTATTGCTTATTTATGTTATTCATCGCTTATTTATGCTTGCTTGTTGTTTATATATCATTTGGTTATGTTTTAAGCTAAATCTGTCTTATTTAGCTTTGCACTGCTTATTCTTGTTGGCTTATTTTAAGTGCTTATATCTGTGTTATAATTGCTGATTTGTCTTCATTTTATCTTATATTAAACCTGTCTTGAGTTTTCATAAGTTTTCTAAACCTGTTTGAGCTTAAAAATTGATTTTGAAAACTTAAAGGGGTGTTTGGGATAAGAACTGAAAACGGGTCAAAAGAGTTTTAAAAACTGTTTGGGTCATTAATCCAACTTTAACAGTTTTTTTAAGTCATTTTAATCTGTTTTTAAAAGTTTTAAGGTTTTATCTATAAGATATTTAAATCTGTGGTATCAATTTAGTTTAGAACAGCTTATGTGATAAGATCTTTGAATGTGGCTTTATGGTGTTGTTTTTATGCATGTTTAAGTCTCAAAATGAAGTAGAAACAAGGTTCCATAAGTCTGCTATTGTGGTTTGTGCTTTTAGTCAAAATCAGTTATAAGTTGTTAAGTCACAGTTTTAAAAATCTAAAATCCACTTTTCAATCTTAAATTTAGTCAAGTAAATGTTAGTTTTAAGCTTTTAAATTTCTTGCACAAGTAGTTTATAGTATAAAATTTATCTGTTTGAGCTTATTTTAAGTTTTAAATCTTATTTTTTTTAGCTTAAATAGGGCTGCAATAAGCCCTTTTGTCTTGTCAAAAACTTGAAAAACTCAGCAGCCACTGAGACAAATAGCCCTTTTCATAAGCCTTTTAAACAGCTTATTTGTGTTTCAAACTCTTTTTTCTTTGAATATTTAGATAGCTTTTTGTACAAGCTTTTCATTGGTATAAGTGTCTAAGCCATAAGGATCCCCTAACTAGCTTAAAAATAAGCTAGAAAGTGCCCCCTTAGGCTGTTTGGTTCTCACTTTTGGCCAAATTGCTTATTTGATTTTCTGAGCTTATAGCTTATTGGATTTGATTTTAGTTGTGTTTAGATTTGCTTATTAGGATAGGTTTAAGTGTTGTTAGCTTATTTAGTGTAGATTAGAGCTTATTCAAGCTTATGAGTTTTTTTTAGTATTTTAAGTTAAAATCCTTTTAAGAGATTCTGTCACTTTTAGGCTTGTTAGCTTATTTGTTTTTGCTTAATTTTTGTTTCATAATGTTTATTGTTAGTTGTTAGCTTATTTGCCTAATTCCTTAGCTTATTAGGTCCAAAAAAGTCAACAATTTAGCATTTTAGACTTAGTTAAAAAAAAGCTTAATCTGTCACTTTTCTTTTGCTTTTTTCTAGCTTATTTTCGAGTTTTATAAAAAGTTGCTTTTTTAAAAGTTTGTCACATTAGCTTATTTTACAAGTATTAAAAAAAAAGAAAAAAAATGTTTTCCATTAGCTTATGTCACAGGGGTCGAAACTGTGACATCCCCTTTGCACACCTAACACATTTAACACACACACTCTAAACATCAGCACCAGTAGGGCTATCTGTTAGCCATTCACCTTATTTAATCTCTATACACTTTTTAGCTTTTTAGTATTCATCCCCTTTTTGCTTATTTCCAGCTTATTTCAATAAGCTGGCTTGCCCATTTTATTTTTCCTAGATTAAGCATTCTTCAAAGTACTTTTTATAATTTTTTTAGAATTTTCCAAATTCGTTTAGTACTTTTTATTAATTTTTTAGATTAAATCTGTTTTTAATTCATAATAAATTAAATAAAAGTCAAAAAAATATAATTCTTTTTTTTAAAATTTTCTCTTGTCATTTAGGATTGTTATAAATTAAACTTGCATTTGTAGGGTTAAAATTGTAGGATTTAGTTTTTTAAAAACGGGATTTGAATCCCGTTAACGTTTTTCGTGTTTAGGCAATTGCTTTCGTTTTTAGCTTGCTTTTAATTGCTTTTTCCCGTAGAATTAGAAAACCTAATCAAAACCTTGTTATATTCAAACATCAAATATCAAACCGACTCTCGACTCTCTATTGCATTCCTCGATGGAAGGAATGACCGAGAATATCATATATTCCAGGAATCACATATAATATTTTATATTATTGATTTTCTTTGTCGAATTTGACTTTTACATTTGGTCAAAGGTAATTTATTCAAAAATTTGCCTTGTTATATTATATATTGACAACGAATCAATTTTTGGCGCCGCTGCCGGGGAGGAGTGTATACGATTGTCGTTTCAACGTTTGACAATTAGTGCTTTGAAGATCCTTCCTTGTGAAGTTATTTTCTTTATTAAAAATATAAAAATACAAAAATAAATTTCATTTCTTTTTTATTTAAGATAAATAAAAAATCAAAAATAATATAAAAACATTGTCTATTAAATAATAAAAATTTTAATCATCAATATATGCTCTCAAATTGGGAGCATTATCATATTAAAATTCCCAAACCAAAGATTCAAAAATTGCCCTTTGTGTCACTTGTGAAGTTACGGCTCGTTCTTTAATGTTAACAAACTAAAAACGAGGGTATAAGGAGGTTGTTTCCGAGGAAACTAGACCATTAATAAAGGAGAAGTTTTTTAATAGCTTCGCGCTTTCGCTCCTCGCGCCTTTGTGCGTTTTTCTTTTAGAGAGCTTACGTTGAATGAAGGCAAAGTTGATTAAGGGGTTTAAGTTATTGGTCTCATTTTCTCTATTAAAATATAATTGTTGAAAAACCAAAAAAAAAAAATTAGTATAATTTCTCTTTTAATATTTCTTTTTAGTGCATGGTGCACTCGATCGTCTACATGAATCTTTTTCCACCTCTCGAAAGATCCCCGAACGTTCAATTCGAAGAAGAGCAACTCGCGTGATTCCCTAATTCTTTGACACGATTTGAAGAATCAATATGGCGTGCTATCGGAAACGGTTGATGAACGGACTACTCCTGCGGTGGTGTTTCCAGTTCCCGACCTTGTCCGAACGATGAAGGAGTGGTTGCCAACTCCGACTTATTTGAATGGTCGAGGCGGAACCGATCGCCTCGGTATAACATTCAATCACAGGGGGGGGGGCCAAAAAATAAAAAAACCCCATAAATAAATTTTGGACTCAAGAATGACATGATTCAACAAGTTTCACATAATTGTAGTTCAATTTCACGGAAATACCGGTGTGAACGATGCGAACAAGCATCTTGACAAATTTTTGCATGTCACCCAAAGTATCAAAGTGAATGGGGTCACCGATGACGCCCTTCGTCTATATCTCTTTCCTCACTCCTTGACACAACATGCCACCGCTTGGTTTGATCGTTTGCCAAGGATATCTATCACCACATTTAAGCAAATGGCTAAAATGTTTCTCAGAAAATACTTTCCACCCTCTATGGTGACGAAGTTAAGAAATGAAATCACCAATTTCCGTCAATGTCCCGATGAGTCGTTATTCGAAGCATGGGAATGTTATAAGCTTTTGATTGATCGTTGTCCTAATCACAACATGTTAACTTCAATCAAATAGTACCTTTCTATAACGGCTGTTAACTTTAAGACATAGTTGATACCATAATGTTGGTTTGCCGGTGGGACTTTTATGTGAAAAGGCGACCTGAAGAGTGTTATGATCTAATCGAAAATATGACCGCTCACCACAATGATTGGGATACTTCCGCTCAAAGGAGTGAGTCATCTAGTTCTATCACTTCTTCTTCCGATCTGGAAATTGTAGCACTTAAGGCTGAAATGGCGGAAATTAACAAAAATTTAATGAAAATGCTTCAATCAAAACAACAAGGGTAAAAAGCCAGTTACTCTAGCTGTGAAATACTTTGTGGTGGTCCACATGCTTTATAAATATTGTCCAGCCACTGTTGGCCAAACTTGAAAGTTTATATGCTGAAGGGAGCCTATAATCAAGGAGTGGTAATTCTTACAACTCAAGGTAACTGTAATCTGCTTAGCTATCGCTTCAGGACAATTATACTCTGACCCATTAGGGTTAATCAGAATCAAAACCGAAGCAATCAAATCAAAACTACCAAATAGGAAGAATCAAGGAAACAATCATGAGAGGGAATAACCAAGGCAAGAAACCTCAATTCTTCAATAGGAGCAAGTCATGTTCAAAACCCGCCTCTGGCTTATCAACCACCAGCTCATCAAGCCCTGGGTTACCAAGCTCCGGTTCATCAAGCCCCGATTCCTTAACCACAAGTTGTGACTACTACTGAGTTCACAAACTACATGAAGGCAAATGATGCCATTTTGAAAAACATGCAAACGAATATGACCTCATTGACAAATTCTAATCTTGAGCTTAAGAATATGTTTGGTCAAATTCATGAAATTTGAAATACCGCTTCATCCTCGGCGTTCGGGATCACTCCTAGTAATACATTACTAACCAAGGGAAGATTTGACCAGGTTAATCCCCTACACAGAAGTGGTGTTGCTTATAAGGGACCTACGATTCCTACTACTTCTTCTTCTCCTAAAGTCGTAAACGTGAAACTAAGGTGACAATGGACTCTGGTGACTCCTTCCTAATAACGGAATAGTACAAAGACGTTCCATCCTTCGGTTGTCCAAGTTTAAACACATGCACCAAATTTGGAGCGTTGATTGCATCCCGTTGTTGAGCACGTAATTAAAGCTCTCTCGTTTGTGTCCAACATAACCCAAAACGGGTCAATTCCATATCCGTTCTAGATTAATGACCCAAAAGCTCCGTGAAAAGGCTATAATAACCATATTGGAGAGAATTTTTCAAATCTTCCAAGATTTGGCATATTTCGACATTAGATTCGCGGGTATGCTTTCATTCTCATGACTAAGGTTTGCTCGGTCCATTATGAGTCTTTGTAAGCAATAAGAAATTTTTTTTGAATTCGCAAGAACTCTGTTGAATTGAGCATTGCTCGGCTGTTTTCCTCCTCATAAAAAAGTTACCCGAAAAACTTTGGTGGAGACCCCCAGCAAGTGTCTTATCCCGTGTGCGAATTTTCCCGGAATGGTGTTTGCTTCAAGCCTTGGCCGATCTTGGGCTTAGCATTATCCTCATGCCACTTTTTCGTGTTGGAAATGCTTCCCTTCCGAACTTTACTATCCTGTCATGACTCTCGAACTTGTGGACCGGTCAATTTCTCGATCCGATCCGGTGTACGCCACAAAGATGTCTTTGTAAACGTAGGGAAGTTTCCATTTTCTCCTGTCGGACTTTTGTAGTCGTTGACTTTTGTGGCGATCTCGAGTTCCCCTCATTCTCGGGAGATCCTTTTTGAAGATCTTACGTGCTTTGATTGATGTTTACGACGGAGAATTAACTCTTCGTGTTAATAATGAAGCCGTAACATTTAATCTTGATCAAACTATGAGATACTCCTCTAAATATGATGATATATCGGTTAACCGAATTGATGTTATAGACGTCGCTTGTGAGGAGTATTCTCAAGAAGTTCTTGGATTTTCCGTGAGTGGCAATCCCACTCCAACTTTGGATCTGATTATTTCTACCTCTTCTCCCACTCTTACTCCCTTCGGGGATAGTGATTTTCTTCTTGAGGAAACCGATGCTTTCCTAGCTATTGAAGATGAGCCAATTTCACCAGAAATTGATGACTCTTACTATGATTCGGAGGTTGACATTCTTCTTCTTGAAAAATTTATTAATAATGATCCAATCATTCACCACCTTTTCTCCCTCATAAGGAAATTCAAAGTTTGTTGACCCTAATATGAAAAATCTTCAATTGATGAACCCACCCACGAGTCGAACTTAAGGGACTTACGCCTCATATTGAATATGCATTTGTGGGAGGGGTTGGTACGACAAATTACCCATCATAAATTGCCTTAAAGATTTGAAAGATGAGGACAATGCCGCTATCATAAAGGTTTTAGTCACACAAGCAAGCCTCTTTGCTTTGGAAGGAAATTATCCGAATTAAGGGTATTAACCCAGAATTTTGTACACACAAGATTTTAATGGAGGACGACTTTAAATCGACGGTCCAACACCAAATAAGGGTCAATCCTAAAATCCACGAGGTGATCAAAAAGGAGGTTCTTAAACTCCTTGATGCCGAATTGATTTACCCTGTCTCGGATAGTCCTTGGGTGAGCCTCGTACATTGTGTGCCGAAAAAGGGTGGCTTTACCGTTGTTAAAAATGAAGAAAACGAGTTAATTCCTACTCGATTCGTTACGGAATGACGTGTATGCATTGACTATCGAAAGTTAAATGACGCCACCCGTAAAGACCACTTTCCATTACCTTTTATGGACCAAATGCTTGAGAGACTAGCGAGAAACGAATACTATTATTTTCTCGACGGTTTCTCGGGTTACTTTCAAATTCCCATCGACCCTCAAGATCAAGAAAAGACCACATTCACGTGTCCTTATGGAACGTTTGCCTACCGTCGCATGCCTTTCGGCTTATGCAATGCACCGGGCACATTCCAAAGGTGTATGATGGCTATCTTTCACGATATGTCGAAAACGATTGGAACTTGTATGGACGACTTCTCCAGGACTTTGGGAATTGATAGGAACTTACACTCTACATTTAGTCAAGATGCTTAAACGGTGTGAAGACACCAATCTTTGTCTAAATTGGGAAAAGAGTCACTTTATGGTCAAGGAAGGAATTGTCCTTGGCCATAAGATTTCCAAGAACGGGATTGAGGTTGTTGATTAAGGTAAAGTTGTGTTATTGCTAAGCTACCTCATCCCACCACCGTCAAAGGAATTCAGAGTTTTTTTGGTCACGGCCGGGTTTTATCATAGATTTATTCAAAATTTCTCAAAAATAGCCGATGACCCGTCTTCTTGAAAAAGATACTCCATTCTTCTTCTCCAAAGAGTGTATTGAAGCTTTCAATCTTAAGAAAAAATTAACCGATGCACCATATTAGTTTGCCCCGGATTGAGGACCTTACCTTTTGAGTTGTGTGTGACGCGAGTGATTTTAAAATAGGTACGGTTCTTGGGGCATCGGTTATTTAAAACAAAAAAAAAACCTTTTCAAACCGTATACCACTATGAAAAGCAAGACTATGACCGACGCTCAAGCTCATTATACTACTACGGAAAAAGAATTATTAGCCGTGGTGTATGCTTTTGAAAAAATCCAATCCTATTTAGTCTTGTCAAAAAGCATAGTGTATACGGATCATTCGGCTCTAAAATATCTTTTTGCAAAACAAGATGCAAAGCCGAGATTGCTCTGGTGGGTTCTCTTGCTCCATGAATTTAATTTCATGATTCGTGATAAAAAAGGAGTCGAGAACCTCGCCGCCGACCATCTTTCCCGATTAGAGAATCCTCATCAAAGTGTGCTCGAGAACAAGGAAATAAATGAAACGTTTCCTCTCAAAACACTTAGTATGGTATCTTTTCGTGGTGATTCTAGTACCCCATGGTTTGCCGATTTTGCTAATTACCATGCGGGGAACTATGTTGTTAAAGGGATGTCATCCCAACAAAAGAACAAATTCTTTAAAGACGTAAAGCATTAATTTTAGGATGACCTCTTCCTGTTTAAAATCTGTGCGGATCAAGTCATCCGGCGGTGTGTTCACAGCCAAGAAGCCATTGATATTCTTAAGGCTTGCCACAATGGACCCACCGGGGGACATCATGGCATAAACTACACTGCCAAAAAGGTGTTTGACTCCGATTTCTATTGGCCTACGATTTATCGTGATGCCCATGACTTGGTCCAATCTTGTGACTCTTGTAAACGTCATGAGAAAATCTCGCAGAAAGATGAAATGCCCCAAAATTCCATCCAAGTTTGCAAGATTTTTGACGTTTGGGGTATCGATTTTATGGGGCCATTCCTGTCTTCACGAGGGAACAAGTATATACTCGTGGCGGTCGATTACTTGTCTAAATGGGTCAAAGCGAAAGCGCTCCCCACCAACGACGCCCGAGTTGTTGTTAAATTTTTAAAATCTCTCTTTGCTCGGTTTGGAACTCCCCGCGCTATCATTAGTGATCGCGGTACACACTTTTGCAATGACCAATTCGCAAAGGTCATGCTTAAGTACGGTGTCACCCACCATCTTGCTACCGCATATCACCCCCAAACAAGCGGGCAAGTGGAAGTCTCCAATAGTGGTTTAAAAAGAATATTGGAAAGGACCGTAGGCGAAAACCGTGCCTCTTGGTCGGATAAATTAGATGACGCACTATGGGCCTTCCGTACTGCTTTTAAAACACCCATCGGGTGTACTCCTTACAAGCTCGTGTACGGGAAGGCATGTCATCTACCGATCGAGCTCGAGCACAAAGCCTATTGGGCCTTGAAGCATGCAAACTTTGACCTTGAGTCCGCGGGTAATCACCGAAAAGTTCAACTCAATGAATTAAATAAACTTCGTGATCAAGCCTATGAAAACTCTTTGAGCTATAAAATAAGTGTTTTGTCACAATTTTGACTTTCCTGCTGGGTAGAATAAGAATACATTTTGACTCGATCGAGCATGTTGAGCT
>BQNB010025503.1:21987-59567 GCA_026074375.1 Tanacetum coccineum | reverse complement strand
TAAATGAATCCAATAAATCAGCAGTAGTAACTATGGTTACTACTGCTGATATGGTATGCAATTGGGTCAAATAGCACTTGCAGGCAACCAAATTGGTTTGACCTGCACTAATCACACTAAATGAAAGCAAATGAACACTCAAATAACAAAAACCAAGCTTCTTAAAGCTTGGATAAAAAAACCAATCAACTAGCTAAAAACACTATCCTCCCCTGGTGCAGGAAGGATTAAAAGAGCTCAAACTTTTGAAATTTTGCAATCTAACTTGAGAAATTAGTTTAACTAACCATTTTAGACCTAATCAAAGCTGAACCAAAAACTTTTATCTAAAACCTTTGACTTTTAAAGGTCAAACCTCTTTAAACCAAACACTCCTTATGAATTTGGCAGAATTTGATTAAGCTAGCTATTTTAAGATCTAACAACTAAAACCTTAATACCAGTTTACTAATAGCTTTTAACAAGCTTAACAAACATGTTTCATTAATCTAATAAGCTATTAACTATGATTTAAAGATTACACTAAATATTTTTGGTTCTTTAAGATTTTAAGACATAAATGAGATTACAATTATCTATAACTATAAAGCTAAAAACAGATTAAGATAGATTTGATTAAACTAATGATTTTGAAAATTAGCTAACTAAACCTTGTTACCAGATATCATTAAGCTTACAACAAACCTAATAAACATAAATCAACAGTCACTTAAGCTAAAATCAAGATCTACCACTAATTACTAACTAATATTTTTGTTTTTTATGAAATTTAAAGACAGAAATGGAAATCTAAAGATCTACATTAACTATGCTAAAACAGATTAAAATTATGATTAATAAGCACAATTAGATGATGAAAAGCACAAATAAGCAACAACTAAGTAATAAGAACAACTAATAAGCAAGTGAGCAAATATTAAGCTAGTAATGAAAAGGAACAAGGAATTTAAATAGGAAACTTACACAAGCTTCAGCTAAACAGAAGCAAAAACTTAAATAGCAGCTACAAGCTCTAGCTTATCCAAATGGATAAGCTAGTATAAGTCCATGGGAGCTCATCCATGTTTAGCTCCCCTTCCAAAAGCTTAATAGTCCAATAGTTAGGGTAATTAACTGGTTTTAGATATTAAGTAAGATTAAGACCAAGTTAAGCTCAAATCATGAGCTTATAGACTCATGAGAGCTAGTAAGAGCTTATAGGAGCTTATGAGCATTTAGCTTAACAATTGAGGAAAAATGAAAACTTATAGGTGAAAAAGAGAGAGAGCTTATGACAAATGTAAACACTGAATTTCATTCACTTAAAACTTTGATTACATTACTTGAAAAGGAAATTACAAATCATTTAAGAAAAATTACATTAAGCTAAAAAACGAAATTTAAGCTAAACTAAAAGCTACTAACTAACTCCCTCTAGTGTGTGTGTGATATGAGTATTTATAGCCACTGAAGAAGATTCTAGCCCTTTGCTTGCTCAACACGCTCCTCTAAATCATGTCCGTACATTCTCTTAATGATTGGAGGATTGATTATGGCCCTTGGATCACAATTGAACTCACACGGATTGCCAGCTTGGCAATCCGTGATAGAGACATATGTGCTTCTTTTGTGAGAGCAATTAGTGCAAAACCCAGCTTCTCTTGTGCTTCCTTGCCTGCCAACGTGGCATTCTAGCTTGGGTTGATTAATGAGATGCTTTGAGATTACTCATTTGTCCCTGCCATTGTGTTGTAGAGCCTCTGAATTGTCTTAATCACCCCTTAATTTGTGTTTGCCCCTTGTTTTTGACTGTAGGTAACTTTGGAGGAGACGATGAATAGTACTTCGAGTTTGGCGCTTTTTTTAAACTGTCAAAAAGGGTAATTCGTTTTAAACTTTGGGCAAATGGCAAAATCAGTCCTTCTCTTTGTTTTATAAAAGATGTAGTGTAAAAAGACTTCCAAGTTTGGCAGAAATAGTCCCTGTGGTTTTATAAAAGGTAAATGGGCCAATTGTTTTGGGCTTATGGAAATAGTTATGGATCCGGGCATGGTGTTTAAGGGTTTAAGGCCCATTTAAGGTTTAAGGGACTATTTGTGTAATTTTTGGATTTTTATCTTTTTATGGTTGACTTTGTTTGACCAAGGTTTGACTTTCTTTGACTGAGACTTAACTTTTTCTGGCTTTTGCTTTGAATCTTTGGCTTCTCTTGTGCTCTTCCGTTTCTCGTGTTCGTGTTTGCCCGTTTTTGACGGTTTTCTTGTGATATTTGTCTTATCCGTACCTGCACACACAAAACACAAGAACAAGTATATTTTTGCCATTTTTAGTCTGTTTTGGGTCATTTAAGGTCATTTTTGGTATAAACAGATATGTGTATTTTACACTTATCATCAAAATATAAGTTTTTTTGAAAAATTGATCAGACCAGCCGGTTTTGTTCGACAACAAGCCGGTGCCTTTGTAGGAACAGCACTGGCTAGCCGGTTCTACAGTACGCTTGTCGAAATTTTGTCAACTTCAAAAGCCTGTAAAATACAAACCGTAAATCCGTACGAGTCATGCCACCTACCGTTTCAAAGATAATCGAGTCTACTTTCTAATAGAATTAGTTAGAGGAACTTAATATAGGTTTAAGTAAATCTAAATTTCAAAAATACCCCAAAGTGTCCAAAATTTCAAATTTCGTATTAACATAAAAACTTAAACTTTTGAGTCAGGCAACTTGGGTTGGTATCCTTTAAACATTAACACATTCCTCTTTAAAATTAAAGTATTTTGGTCATTAATCAAGCTTGGTATACATCATCATACTCAAACACAAGGCGAAAAGTATTTTTTGTATGATACGGTATATGATTAGTTGCTATTGTTTGCATTACTTGTATATATTGATTATATGCCTATCTCTCATTGTATTTGAGCTTGCTTATTTGTGAAATATAAATTTCAATCGTGTCTTGTTTGTTTCCCCGCTTGTATGTCAATTTAGATGCTTAAAGAAAATAATATGGTTTCTAAAGGAGTATTTGGGTTAACTCATATCTTTATCAAAAATGAATTTCCGTAAATGTTTTGTCATCCCATATTAGTAATGATATGAATATAATGTGTGATATGCTATATGATTACTTGTTTCATCTTATTTAGTTTCATATACTCTTTGCTTCCTATATGTGATCTTGTTATTTGAGATGCCATGATACTTGTGTGTATTTGTCGTCTTCATATTTTTGCACAATAGGGCTTATGCTAGATCTCGTGCACCTCAAATAGGCATATATCTCTTCCTTTGAATTTGCTTTGTCAACTTCTCGCATCATCTCAATTCTTTTACAAAATCTTGAGAATAAGACCAAGTATGCTAGTAGAATGTCTACTTGTTTTCCTTGTTTTCATATTGTGGTTTTGTTTGCTTGTTTTTTCATAAGTTCTTGTTTGCCATGCTAGTTGCTCTTTTGTTTGTCTATTCCATGTTTTCGCCTAATGAAGATTATCCTAGGCATCGTACATCTTTTATAGGCATACCTATATCTCTTTGTGTTTAATATATCAACTCTTGCATAACCTTAGTATCATAGGAATTAAGTAAGTTAGTTAAGTATTTTTCTTATGCTCATGAAAGTAGGATTGACAACTTGAATGTTTCATTCGAAATACTCAAGCAAAGATGAAATGTAATGATGTCTAGTTTTAGTTTTAAAAGTATTTTTCAAAACGGATCAAAGTAATAAATTATTGTTTTGGTTAATACGGGTTAACACTAGTGTTTGGCAAAACCCATAAAGATCGATTCTGCCCTTTATTTTGACCAAGTGTGTCTTCGATATTTAAGCATGTATTTTAAGAATAAATTCTGGAAGCTCTTGTTAATTACTCTTTCACATATAACTTATAAATACCAAGTAATATATTACTAGGGAATTTCATAATCTTATGAGGCCTCTCCGGGGTGTCGTATCGACGAGTTGTGATTTACGATTTAAAGTGTCCTGGCTCCTCATACGTTCACTTCATGACCTCTAGATTACGATAGCCCGAACGATAGTATGATGACCCATTCAAAATTGTTTTATGAAAATATGGTCTCAATGGATTTGTAAAATATTTTTCTCAACTTTTTAACAAAAGGTCAATTTTTGATCATGGCGTTTCCGCCTAAGGTTTTAAACATTCTTAGTCTTGCCAAAAAAAGGGGGGGACGTTTCAAATATACTTCATTAAAATTATCTACACATTTTTGACAGTGTCATTTCATCTTGTCAATCCTCTATAACCACTAGTTCACCATCTTGCTCTCCATCTCCCAAACATCACTAATGATATGCTTTCTATACTAGTTGTAAATATGACCCTTCCTTTGTTAATTTATCGTAACAACTTGCTTTGCATACTCATGTGTTGATTATATGTTCTTGTAATTAAGTAACAATTTGATTAATTGAAAAATGCATAAACCGTAGAGAGGTTTTATTTCATTTTTTCTATTTGTGTTACTAAATGTCAAGGAATAAACATGATTTACATGATGCTTGCATTAGAAGTAATTGTGTCTCTTATATGATGTCTTGTATGATCTCATTATTTTTCATTTTAATACATGGTGATTTTTGATATGAATATGTCTAGGCTTGATAGTTCTTATTCCTTGTTGGCATTCCTTTATTCTATTCGTATGGCATTCTAGTTTATGCATGCTCAATCATAGTTTACATGATATTCTCATGTTTCTCCTTATATGTCAATGTTACATGATTTATTTGCTACTTGTGCACTCATATTATGTCAAAGCAATTTTTTTATATACTTGTAGAAGTTTAGAATCTTCTTTTTGAAACCTTATTGTTTTAATTAAGAACCAAAATCGACAAACAAGCGAATGAACAATACAACAAGGTTGATACTTATTTTTGACAAATGAACGAACTCAAATGCAATATGAGATCTCGTGCTTATTTGTTTCCTTCGTCGCAAATCTTTCGCATCATTGTTAGTGCAATTGTTTTTTTTCTAATCTAAATGATCTTCTTTCTTATGCTTGTGTTTGGTTGAACTATTTGGAACATGCTCTTGTATGAATGTTTCTTTTTCTTGTATCATTTATGTTTGAATTCTTGAATGCTTGTTTGTTGTCTAAATTGCTTATGCTTGATCTTTATGCTAATCATGCGTCTCGATTGTCTATGTCTAGTATAGTGTAAAATCATATGTCCTAACCGTTGAATCTCTTCCATAAGACTAACTGTTTAAGCTAGTTTCAACTTTTTCCCTCCTCCTCTCTTAGCTTAAGAATTTTTCTAATTGTGTGTCTATTTGCGAACATGTTCTGTTTTTATATGTCTATATATGAGTTTGCTTGTTTAGTCCTTCGTGTGATAATACTTGACCAAGTTTCATTCGTATGTGTTGGTATGTTTGATCTATCATGTTGTTAAATGATATTCTTGCTCTTATTTTATGTAGGACTAACTCCTTTTGTGTAGGTTGGTAAAGATCATTTTTCTTCATCAAGTTAATTTTTGCTCTTATCATACACCAATCTATATCTCTCATTACATGTTCATACATGCAGCATACATTGTTAGTTGCTTGCATTGTCATCACCATCTTCCGCCCCATACTTCACTACTTATAAATTTATCATGTCTATCTCCTCAATTTCTTCATCAACCAACAAGGTAAGGTTTTGAGATAAACCTTCGTGCGTCTATCAATATTGAGTCATCCATTAAGCCTCTCTTACGAGAAAAATCATGATAAATCTTTTCACAAAACCCACTATACTTCTCACCAACTGCCCTTACTTATTTCCCTCCATCATCACTAAATATGTCTCATTCCATCTCTCCCATCACCTCTCTGAGAATCTCTCCAAGCAAACTATTGATCACTCCAAAGTCAACTCCACCACCTTTGACCTCACCTTGTCCCTAGTCACATCACTCCATGTCACATCACTTAGTCCTTAATAATAGAAGTTGACCTCTAACATAATCTAATCATTAGATTCTTCCTAAACAAGTAAAACAATGCATTAAAACCTTCTCAAAATTCTTCTATAAAAGGAACTCATTCTCATCTTCTCCTCATCATCCTTTTTACACTATGCCTAAAGAAAACAAAGTCAACCTCAAAAGAACCACTAGAATAAGCGCTAGGCCATGTTATTTCAACAATTCGCGAACATCGTCACCTCCCTACCAACCTTTCTCACCTCCATCGGACTATACATCGGGACCTCTACCAACTTCTCCAATCTCGACTTTCCCTCTTTCACCGATCATTTCACCAATTCATCGCAATAGTGATTTATTGACCACTCCTAAAACAACACATCCACCCATTGATTCATTCTTCACCTCACCTTCTCTATCCAAACAATCCTTACAACTTGCCATAATCTCAAACCCAATCAAACTTATCTTCTCACATATCTTGAAACTCGTAAGCCTCTTTTGTCAAAAGCCAAGTAAATTTTGTAATGAAGTGCATCTCATTCTCAAACACACCCTTACTACCTTTAGTATGTTCGGCATTCTTGTCTACGGATGAAATTTTCCTTCTCATATCATCTCTTTTTAGGTTTAAGCATATACAACCTTGTGGTCTATGGCTTACTCATCGAAGGATGATGTTTGCATCATTCTTTTTCCTTTTTGTAGGATCATCTTAACGCCCTCGAGCAAGGGGGAGCATTCGTCATATTAAGTCGTCTATACATTTTGTTGTATATGTCATATTTGGCTAAGGACAAAACCTGTTATTGCACTAATTTTTGTTTTGTAGGATCATACTTGACACCCTCAAGCAAGGGGGAGCTTTCGTCGAGCATTTAAAGCCATTTCTCATGTTTTGACACATCTTTCTCATCTAATCTTCTCTCTAATCAACTGATCTCTCTCTCTAGCATCTCTTTCTAAATCTTGTGTAGGTAATTCACTTCAAGAAAGGAATTGCCAAATACGCGAAAGTTTCAAGCACGCCTCAAAAGTGTCTTGATCTTGATTCTTCTTCTTACTTCATTCAAGAGTACATATTATTTTTCATCATATCTTGACGCCTCAATCTAGGGGAGCACTCGTCAAGGGGGAGCATGCACGCATTCATCATCATTCTTACTCTTCTACAATCCTTTGCGAAGATGTCATTTTCTTCATCATATAGTTTTCATAATTTTTTTTTGCACAGAACTAACCATGTTGTAGGTTAAACTTTCAAGGATCCGCTATAAACCAAGGAAAATAACCTAGAGGATTCAACAATCATAAAGGATTGAAGTAGGCAAATAAACTTCACTAGGGATGATGCAAGCTCGTCTTTTTGGGATGAATGAAGTTAAACTCCAAGGACACACCCTTTTTGCTTCGACAAAAGGGGGAGAAGAGTGTAAACGAAGAAGGTAATGTAAAGGTAGTAAGCGGATACAAGTAACTTTACATCTTACGATATATTACGTTTACACATTTGTTTGTCATCATCAAAAAGGGGGAGATTGTTAGTGCAAATATTACGATATTTAATCTACACATTCTCTTTTGTTTTGATAATGACAAACATGTAACTTGTAATACATAACGTAAAATGTACAAGTTACTCGTCATGATATTTTGTCTCAACATACATCAACAACTCTCGACGTCTCGAATCCTCGTATGTTACAACACAGGTTCGTACATGTTTGTTATGTTGCATTATGATCAAACCTCATTTCACATTTGCATCTACAAGTATTTTATTTAAACAAGTAAACTTTATTTTGACAAGAACTCAACTAGACATTTTACTTTACAAAAGTTTACTTACACTTTAAATATACAAGTTATTTTTTTACTTTAGGAAAATAGAATAGAAAATGACTTTTTACATCATGCATTACATCATCTAAATCTGAAAAAAATCTCTCCAAGATTACATAAGATCTTTCAAGATTTTGCAAATCAAAATTTGGATTTTTTTCTAATGTAGCCGGTGCCCTTGCTTTTGGCTGCCGGTGCCCTTCTTCAATAGCACCGGCGGAACCGGGCTACAGTGGATTTTCAGCCTATAAATACCATGCTATTTCTCACCATTTTAACACACCTTTCACATATTTTTCTCTGCATTTCTCACTCATTTAGATCAGTAGCAGTAGTCATTAAACACCCTCATTCTCATGTGATCATAATGCTTCTCTAACATTCATCTTGTTGTAAGCATACTCTTATGATGATCCAACCAAAGCAAGCCTTGAAGATCTTGCCATTTCCATCCACCACCAAACATACCCATATGAAGATCTACAAGATTGGAGATCTCATCATCTACATCCATTTAAAGGCTTCTCATCAATGGAAGTTAATTTAGATTAGGCATTCATATCCATTAGACACACTTGTTGTGGATCATCATTCTATACTTCATTTATGTATCATTTCTCTTTGTATCATATTTGATTTAGACTAGATGGTTTATGTGTTTGTGCCATAAAACACAAGGTTTGTTATGTTGGGCCATAAAACATAACGGGGTTTTGGGTTGGTTCTACCCTTTGTGTAAGAACCCGGTATTTAGCTTTGTACCGGATAAAGTATAAGCGACGATGGGTTGGTTCTCCCGGTGTTTAAGAACTCGGTATTTAGCTTCTTCTTGTACGAAAAAATGCTGGTACAACGGCAATTGCTTTGTGTAAGGTTTCTTTGCACAAGAATGGGAGCTTGTTGATCTAGTGAAGTAATATCATGTTGGGTACTTGGGGAGTGGTAAGTAGGGCGAAATAGGAGCTATGTGACCCGATACATATAAATCATCGTGTCTGGTTTGCATTTTCCTCTTACATTCTTGCATTACCCTTTATTTACTTTTATGCTTGCCATTTATATGCTTGTTGTTGTTGATTGTGATACTAATGCATCGCAATAGTCTTAACATCTTGTTGCCGGAAAAGTTAAGCTTAGTTCGTGTAAGCCTTTGTTGTTTAGATTTGTTGTGTAACTCTTGACTCGTTTATGATTGTGTCTGATGCAATACTTGTTATTACTATGCTTTCATATAGACATGAATATGTTTGGTACTTTTCATATTACGTCGCGATTGATTGGGGATTTGATACGAAAAGTTTTTGATTTTTAAATGAAAACGTATTAACCCCCTCCCCCTCTACGTTTTCCACAGATTTGTTCAAGTAAATGTGTATTTTGTGTGACTATTTCCTGTCCTGCGGCCACATGAATATATAATAAATGTGACGTTTGTGATGATTTAGTCACACAACGGGTGTTGTTTTTTTGGAGTTAGTCACATACAATTTAAAAAATGGCCAAAAGTCTTAATAAGTGTGACCATATGCTTTTTAAAATCAAGTAAATGTGTATTTTATGTGACTATTGTTCATCTAATGGTCACATGAATTGTATGTTTGTGTGGCCTTTTGTAATATTTAGTCACACAAAGCATGGTTTTTTTGGGATTTAGTCACATACAAGTTAACCAAAAGTGGCCAAAAGTGTTAATAAGTGTGACCATATGTTTTTAAAGTCAAGTAAATGTGTATTTTATGTGACTATTGTTCATCCAATGGCCACATGAATTTTATGTTTGTGTGGTGTTTTGTAATATTTAGTCACACAAAGGACGTCAACATCTGAAGCATCAGCCATGACTCAGGTTGCCATCAAGAAACTAGTTGCTGATAGTGTTTCTGCAAATCTGGAAGCATAAGCCGTTAACATGGCAAATACTGATAATACCACCAGACCAAGAGAAACTTATGTAGCAAGAGAGTGTAGCTACAAAGAGTTCATAAGCTGCCAACCTATCAACTTCAAAGGTACAGAAGGCGCTGTTAGTCTTATCCACTAGTTTGAGCGAACTAAATCAGTGTTTTCTCGTAGCAACTGCATCGAAGACTGCAAGGTAAAGTTTGCTACTAGTACCTTAATTAAAGAAGCTCTATCTTGGTGGAATTATTTTGACCAACCTATTGGGATAGAAGAAGCTTACAAGATTACTTGGGTTGAATTCAAGAAGCTTTTGATAAAGAAGTATTGTCCTCGAACTGAGGTCCAGAAGATGGAAGAAGAATTTTACCATCTGACTGTGAAGGGGAATGATCTCAAGACATATGTGAGAAGATTCCAGGAACTGGCAACCTTATGTCCCACTATGGTGCCAGATTCTGAAAAAATGATAGAAGTTTTCATCGGGGGATTGCCTTAAAGTATTAAAGGGAATGTTACCGCCTCTAAACCTCAAACTCTAGAGGAAGCCATTAACATAGCCCAGAGGCTAATGGATCAGGTAACAAAACACACTCTGGTACAAGTATCAAGTGATCATAAACGAAAGTTTGATGACAGAAGAACTTTCAACAACAACAACTACCGCAACAATAATAACAACAACTACCATAACACCAACACCCGCTAAAATAATCACCAACCATAATAGAATAGGAGACAGGAAACCTTCAGGTCTTATGTTGTCACTCCAACTAAAAACAACGGGTTTACTGGAAACTGTCCTTTGTGTAAGAAATGCACTCTGCATCACATAGGACCTTGCACTGTTAAGTGTAATACTTGCAACAAGGTAGGCCATCTGACCAAGAACTGCAGAAACAAAGGGCCAGCCACTAGAAGTAATCTGCTACCAGTGACAGTTACTTGTCATGCCTATGGAGAGAAAGGGCATTATGCAAATCAGTGCCGAAAGACCACCAACAATAATGCTCAGGGGAGAGCCTATATGCTAAGGGATAGGAATTCTCACCAAGACCTGAATGTAGTCACGGGTATGTTTCTTCTAAACCAACATCTAGCTAGAGTATTATTTGATTCTGAAGCCGATAAAAGCTTCATATCCATATCTCTTGCCTCTATGCTAAATATCCCACCCATTACAATAGATACCTTTTACGATATCAAAATGGATGACGGAAACCTAGTAAGCACAAACACTATTATCTAGGGTTGCACCCTGACTTTGTTAAACCAACATTTCGAAATTGATCTTATGTTGATCAAACTCGGTAGTTTCAACATCGTCATTGGTATGGATTGGTTATCCAAGTATCATGCTAGAATTATCTGTGATGAGAAAGTAGTCCACATCCCAATCAAAGGTGAAACTTTGATCATTCGAGGTGACCGAAGTAAAACCCGACTAAATCTCATATCCTGTATAAAAACCAAAATATATATATCTCGAGGTTGTCAAGTTTTCGTAATCCAAGTAATAGATTTGGCAATTAATTTTGATCAAAATTTCGTTTTAGCAGTAGTATGGTTTCAAATTTGGGTCTAGCCCCTTTGTCCTTATAAAATCAGTAGTCATTATATGAGTTTTAAAAACAGTTTCGTCATGTTTATTTTTAGCCTTTTTATTTTTAGCATGATAATTGGAATTGTCATGTTTATTTTTGCCATTTTTATTAGGGTTAAAATTTGAATTTATTGCTTATTTGGTCGCGTTATTAAATCCCGTTAACGTTATCTAGTTTTAATTCGATATTGCTTTATTTATTAGATTTCCTTTATATGCTTTTAAATTTTTTTTGGTAGAATTAGAAAAAAACAAATCAAAATCTTGAACTATTCAAAATCCCGATTACAAACGTCAACACGAAGTTCAATTCACGCCTCGTCGGAACACAAACGACCCGGGAAATGACTAGAAGGGGTTACTTTCGAAGTCGATACTTTCGGAATTATATTTTATTTGTGAGTTGGTTTATCGCTTGTTAAAAGTGATTTGCCGGTTCGCCTATATATATATATATATATATATATATATATATATATATATATATGTATATATATATAGATACTATATTTATACTACTGACTACGATCAGACCGTCGATTTGATTTTCAAATTAATTTTTTCTATCCAATCGGTTGGAGTCAGTAACTCACTGGTTCACTCTTATTGTGTTGTCTGCTTTGAGACGTTCTGATAATGAGAACATGCTGAGTACGATGAATCTAATGCACATGTGTTAGAAAGATTCAATACTGCAAGCTGGAAATCCTGTCAATTATATTCTTCTTAAATTGAATCTACCTGATCACATGTCGATCCTCACGGATTCGAAGGTTACTCCAACTAAACACGGGCAAATGACAAAGCCATATTCGTCTCCCGCTTTATTGCTAACTGTTTATATGCAGGATACTTAAAGATGGAGGTGAAGGTACCTGATTCCAGTTGTCTCAAAGATTCATAACCACATGCTCATACCCGACCGACAAATATAAAGACATCATGAAAGCTCAAGTACATGTTTCAAGACTTCCGCTACTCTGATACCGTACGTCCTTCTTGAAGCGAAGAAGTGTTAAAGTTAAAGAACTTCAAGAAAGATGCATTATTAAAGCTTTTCAAGTTATCAAATCAAGAAATGTATGAGAATGTCGGTCCAAAAGTCACAAGTTCACAAGATGGAAAAGTTTATAAGATGGCGAAAAGAGATTATGCTTGGTTGATGATCTCAAGGTGCTCAAGATCACATATTCACATACAAGTCAAGATAAAGGAACAAGCTCAAGCCTAAAGTCAATGATCACTACACCATATTCACAAGAAAAAGAAAAAGAAAAGAAGTTTGCGAGCACAAGAACGAAGACCTTCATAGTATGCTAGGTTTAAGTTTTTGTAAAATAGAGTAACCTCCCTTAGGGGGAGATTATTAGGAATACAAAAATCCTAGGAAAGTATCGGTCACTCCATAGATAACTGTCGTTAGCTCGTTAAGTATTATTTGGAACCTAAGTAAGGCCAAGTTAGGAAAAACCTATGGAAAGCCCATGAAGGCCCATCCATAGCCGGCCCCAAAAGAATATTTATACACCTCTCCATGCCTTGAAGAGGTGGTTGGTTGTTCATTTGTTTCACACATTTATGCATTTATCTCTTATGTTTACTTTCTCTCTCTAAAAGTGTTCATCCAACCACTCTCTCTCTCAATCCACCTCTTTTTCTCTAACCTTGTATGTTATTAGATATCTATCAATTCTAATATTAAACCCACTATCTATAGAACCCCTCACCAACACCTAAATTCCAACATCAAAATGCCAATACTTCATTCATTTGAGGAAAATAAGCTTGAGTACGAAGATGAAGATGAAGTCGAGATAAAGATAATGGGAACCGGAATGGATAAAGAATCATTGGAGCATAATCTCTATCAGGATGTCATAACCCCGATTATTTATCATAATTTTTCTCCAACTTCAAATCCACCCATCAAACCAAAGGATTCGGGTAACTTTAGGATGAAGGTAGTAGAACCTTTGACCATTCATACATCGCCTTCACCCTACGTGGCATACCTCCATCAAAATGGTGTGTATCGCTACTATCACCTGCACTTGACCTTAAGTGTAGGGGAGACCCACCCTTAACGCGTCAAATAAGCGTAAAGTTAGGCTCGTGACTCGAACAAAAACAAGCGCTTATTGGGATGCAACCCAATCTATTATTTTCTTGCGTATTAGGTGTATCTTGTGTGTCTTTTGTGTTCGTTTTGAGTCATATGATTGTGTTAACTATTTTTGTGGTTTTTGCAGTAAATTTTGCATAAAATAACTAATGGGAACTTGCGTGCAAGAATTTTTGAAGAAAGAAAAATATTTTCTTCACAGACCCTGGAGACGGCATCAGGATTAATCCTGACGGCGTCGCCAGGCCTGCTACAGGAAAATTCGATTTTTAGTTAATTTTTGAGAAATTAATCTTGTATAATTTTTGAAATTTGTAATTTTTCTAAAAACCTGCAGAAAACCACGATCACGTTAACACATTCATCCTATCTTTATTGCTTTCGTAGAGTCTAAACTTAGTTAATGAGGTTGTATTTATTATTCACCCAAGAATTATGATTTTGAAGGCGAGATCATTCCATGTAGCGATTTTTTTCTCGACACATCCCAGCCGAGACCGGCTTAGGTGACCAGGCTTTTGACACCCCACAGAGAATAGTATCGGAACTCACGGACCTTTGGTTTCAAAAATTCTTAGGCTTACCGTTAAACAATTCATTTAGAAAAACCACAACTTAAAACGAAATAATCTTAGTTTAAAAACATATTTAAATTAAAAAAAAGATTTTCCCTATATTTATTAAATCACGTATATTACACTTAATATAATTATACATCCTTTAAACTAAAGAAATCCTCGACCTTTTAGAAGGCTGCAACATCGGTTGTGAGCCGGCAAGATGCAGCAAACTTTTATCAGTCTCGGATAATTACTATGTGCCTTATTTAGAAGACTACAACATCGGTTGTGAGCCGGCAAGATGTAGTAAACTTTTATAAGCCCACAGTTTTTATTATTATTATTATTACCTCAACAATATTTTTTTTACACTTTATATTGCCATGATATAGAGAAAATTTCTTTTTAGAAAATTAAAGTATAAATTTGAACTAAGACTAAATAAATTATTGTTATCGACCATACTTCAAAAATCGTTGATTTAAGTTTAATTTTCCAGAAGAGCACGTATTATTAGTCCGGTTAGAAGCTTATGGGAGAAAAAGCCACAAACTACACTTATGAGCTCTTAAGATTTTCAACTAATCCTTGTTTAACATCTAACTCATAATTAACTCTATCATTTCTCGTTCTTCGCAAATTTAAAATCTTTAATAAAAAGATCCGCGAATGCTTAGTCTAAAAGTTAAGGGACAAGCTAGAGCTCAACACGCTCGATCGAGTCAAAATTTATTCTTATTCTACCAAGCAGGAATTATTTTATTTTCGAAAAAAAATTAAATTTTTTCATTTTTTTGGAATTTTGGTGGTAAAAACGGGATTACGTGAAAACAACGACTGCAGGCATAATCAAATCGATAGATCCCCCATACTAGAATTGAACATTGTCCTCAATGTTTTAAGAAGGGTCTCTACGTATATCTAAAGCCGTTTATTAAGTGTGACAGTCGATAAGATTTAGGATATTGGATTCCTATAATTATGCAAAGGATTGAAGCTCGAGTGAACGAATGACAAAACCACGAGCACGAGAGGCTTCATAATCCGGGAGAATCCTGGACATACAACAAAAACCACAAAACACCAGAAAGAAAGAGGTGAGCCTCCTCACAACACACTTATTTATTAATACTACTATTAGGATAAACATGGGTTGCCACCCACGAAGCGCTTATTTTTGTTAACCGAGACTTGAGCCTGACTCGATCCCCCATACTTGAGCTGGTCAAGGAGGATAGAAATGGAGAAATAGGACATCCAAAATAGGAATGTTCCCTTCATAAATCATCATCGGGCTTTCAGAAAAATCAGAAATGACCTGGAAAGCTTTAAAGCCCCGATGAGATAAGAGATGAGGAGATTTCTCCTCATTAGAAGCAAGAATTCCAGGATTGAAAACTTTGTCGTCATTTTCGAACGAAAATAGAAGCAAAGTGTCAAACATTGGAGAAAGGGTAGGAAGGGTGGGTAAAACATTAGGCACATGAACATAAAGTTCTCTTGTCGAATTATCAGAAATATCATCCACCACTTTTGTAAAAACTCTCGTATCGGGCTCAATATCAAAGTAAATATCATCATCATCTGGTGTTTTCTCAGGAGGACGAGGGGATGATGGAACATAATAACGATCAAAGTGAAATGACTCATTTTCAGGAAGTTAAAGGGGATCATTACTAAGCAATTCTTCAAGAAAAAGAATATCCCCTTCCGAGTCATAGTCGTCATTCTCAATACCCGGTGGTATCGAGTCATCCGGAGCAAGAAAAAAATCAATCTCCTCCATAAGAGAGTCACTACCCTCAACGGGGATAGGAGATGGTGTAGTATATTGGATATCATAACACAAGGTAGGATTAGAGGGTTGGCCGATTTATAGAGAGGGAAAAGAAGAATTCTAGTGAGAGAAAACACCTTTAGTGAGTGTATTATCAAATGAACAACCAACCCCTTCCCATAGCTAGAAAGGGGGTATAAATACAAGTGTTTAGTGCCCCTAAGTGGGCTATGGAGTGGGCTAACATGTGGGTAAATACCCGGCCCAACACCATAAGTCATACGGTAATTAAAAGATTAATATTAAGGCTACGAGCTAATCTATGCTAGACATTACACGGGGTGACCAAGTCTTTTACATGGATTTTCATAATCCTAACAATCTCCCCCTAAGGGAGGTTACCCTAAAAAATACAAATTGAATCCTAGCTATCTTTGAATTGATATTTGACTCTGGCTCGTAGTCTTTTGATTCTTCAAGATTAGTCTCTGTACTGCAAGTAGTGATCTTTGAGCTTTGTTCCTTAGACTTGTGTGATCTTTGAGCTTTATTCCTTAGACTTGTGTGATCTTTGAGCTTTCTTTGAGATCATCATCTATATTAAATCTCTTAATCCTCCTTGTTGTGGAGTATTGCCTTCCTGTGATGTTATGACCCTCTGACTCGCATGCTCACACTTTTCTGTATCATGATAATACTTATCAGAGTTGCGGAAGCTGTGTTGTAGGTCTTTCATTTATCATGATGTCTTTGATTAGTAACATTAAGTGTGAGCATAGGGTTGTAAATTGACTCTACTGGAATGAGGTATCTCCATCTCTATCTTTACAAGAACATGTAATAGAACAGTTAGCAATAAAGCTTGTGGATGAATATGGCTTTGTCATTCGCCCGAGTCTGGTTGGATTAACCTCCAGATCCTTGAGGATTGACCTGTGATAAGGTAGATTCATCATAAGAAGAATCTCCTTGACAGGATTTCCAGTATGCGTATCGGATCATCTAATGTACAACCATTAGAATCACCATACTTGCCTGTTCTCTTTATCGGAATGTCTCAAAGCAGACAGCACGATAAGAGTGAATCGGTTAGTTACTGTCTTACCGATTGATGAGAAAAATTGATTTGAAAATCAATTGACGAATCACTTGAGAAAGTATTTTTGTGAGACATCAAGAGTGTTTATAGCACAAAATCAAATTTCATCAAAAACACATTTGTTTTGAAAGATATACATAGTCAATGTGATCGAAAATCAGTTGTTGAGCACATCGAAAGGTTTTCCAAACACTATTCGTCAGTTCACTGCCTGGAACAAGTTTGATTCATAAAGAATCACACCATCGCCGCTTTCCGTTTGTCACAAGTTTAATCCATAGTGGATCTTATATGTCACCTACCAAGAGCTTGTTAGATGTTGGCTCTAGAAGGATTTCCATCTTCATTGTGAGTACTTTTGTATCACTCGGATGTTCTGGCAATACCACGAGGATAATGCGTAGGACTCTTAAGATCTTACTTGTTATCACAGTGTGTGATAAGCAAGCATAATTTGTATTAGTGTCCTAGCGAGATTTATGGATGATCTCATGGCTCTAGACTCTATAGTGCACTTTTGGTTTTAGTAGTCGGAGGCTGGAGCAGACTGCCACCTTTTCAATATCATCTAACTCGGAGTGAGAGAGACGATAGAAATGTATTGATCTCCGTGAGAAATGAAACAAGAATCCTTTGAGGGATCTTGAGTGGCTAGGGAGGGTTGTGCAGCGTATCACTGGATCCATGATACTTGTCTTCAATGTCAGCAATCAACCATGTGAATCTGACAGCATATGTAGTGACCCGGTTTCTGCCTAATGTTTAAGGAGGGCTGCTTTCTTTTCACCCTTTATCTTAACATTTCTTTTTAATTCTTCAACCCCTTCAGCGCTTACCGAGACTTCATTACTCGTACCTTGTTGGGTATGTTCCAGTACTAGCTCCATCTCAGTCCGCACTATTCCCGTGTTCTCACATTACTCCTTTTGTAATCATACCTAAGGACTACTACACTAACTAGTGGATTGTCCCTGGGTAGATCCCTCCGGCTCTGGCGGGATCGTGGGAACTAGTACCTAACCTTACCATCCTTATAACTCTGATAAAGTAATTACATGGTCGGTCTTTGGTATTTCCACAATAGCCATAATACACCATTCGCTCCCCCTCAATATGTGCATCGATATTCGAAAGAGTTTAGCACATACGGGAGAGCATACTTTTGAGTCCAAAAGATCACATTTTTTATCAGATTTTCATATTTAAATCACATTCTCTCCCCCGATCAAAAATTTCAAACCCGTTGAGATTTTGGATCTCAATTGATTTAAGTTAGGAAAATTTGGGAGAAAATGTGTCTGATTTATACAAGCCGATAATGGAATACACTCATGCTCCCCCCTCATTTCGTGAGGGACATAGTTTGTGTCAGTTATGAAGAGTTTGTTCTAAGGGTTTCAAAATTTGACACAAACTCATAAAACTGTATACTGATACAAAAACACATCTTAGGCACTACTTAATAATTTACATATTACAACCACGTATCTCAATATATATATATAATATATATGGTATATTATATATAAAAATAATATAATATAAATATTATATAAAGTATATATATATAATATATATAAACACCACAAGAGATGGAACCTTGATTGCAGAGATAATGATGTGAACATTCGGTTTCTCTTGCAGAATTATGTAGTCCCATCCATCTTAACACGTCCACCAACAAAGCTTTCCAGGTTATGAAAGATCCTCCTTGTCTTAAGACGTTTCTGAATGGCAAACATGAACTCCTTGCTTCTATCGACATCTTTTGTTGACCAAAACTGTGTGTTCAAGCCCGGATTCATCCTGTTAACCTTGAATTCCTTGACCCTGTAGTCCAGTACCTCATCAATCTGCTGCAGAGTGCCGTCACTAAACTTGTTGATCTCATTGAAGCGCATGATCATCTGAACCCCATATTTATCCCAAAATGTGACGGCTCTTGGAGAGTCAATTACTATGAAATCGTGCTTGTACTCAAAGCCAGTTGCATCCCATCGTGGTTTGGTGAGGTTTAGTTGAGTCTGGTAGCTCTCAATCCCCAGTTGGAAGTCTTCTACCCGTTGTCTGATAACCAAGTTTCTGGTCCATAAGTTGACTGCAGTAGTGAGAATCTTCTTATCTTTGGGTGGTAGATGGTTCAGGTGACCTTGAAGGTTTAGTATATAAAGATCTTCAAAGTCACTCGGGTATAGATATTTGAAATCCCTTTCCGCAATAATATGTTCTTGAAGATCAGCTCTACGAAGGACGATCTTCTTCATGTAATGTTACCCATATAAGCAGCAGACTTCAATTCTGACAACACTAAGAATTCGCATATGAGTCCGTACACCTCTGCGATCACCTTCAGATGTGTGCCTGTCAATGTAGGATCGTTGTCTTTGGAACCACCAGTGAGAGATACCGTACATAGCAGCAACATCATACTTGCATTCTTCTTCAATCTACATCTGAACGGGTACCATTTGCTCTAAACCCACATCAGGATAATAGACTGCTTTCATTTTCGAGATGGACAATGCAGGTCTGCTCCCCTTGCTACCATATATGAGATACTCTAAATATTTGTTGAAGAAGAAATTAGATTGAATTGTGACCTGACCTTGTGGACCACCCAGTGGTAGTGGTTTGCTGACATTATATTGGAGGATCGCATCGTCCACTTGATCGGTGAGTAGTTTGTGGCATTCTTCTATTTGGTACTGGATGTGAATCACATCAGGATGGAAAACTTTAACAATTTCAAATGCAGGGCCTTCCAGATCTTTTTGTGTAACTTCAGTGAGCCCTTGCCTTTTACAGTACCAGTCCATAAATGTTGCCATACCACCGGTCTGAGCAAGTAACGAGTTCTCTGGTGGAGGTGCATTGGTAGATGCAAGAGCAGACGCCTAGTGGTTTGTTGGGACAGGCAGGTCAGATGATGGAATAGACTAGGCAGGTTCTGGTGTAGCAGGTCTGTCTTCCTCAGATAGTGGCTTCCACTAATCTTATTTTAAATTCACCTTAGGAATGTGATCATGCCCGATATCTTCATCATCAGACGAATAGACCTGTTCATCGGGAGCCAAATCAGTATCCATATGTAGATCTTCAGGAATTGATGAAACTGACGGCTTGAGTCTTGAGTCAGTAGTCGTCCAAGCCGTATATTTAGCTGAAGCCGCTGTCTTTGAAGAGCTTGGAGCAGCTGTGCTTTTTGACTGATCACTCTGATTGGTGGATAGAGGTAGAGGAGGAGGAGGCAATTGAGATGATCCAGAAGCTTCAGAAGCTCCTGGAGTTCCAGATGAACCTGCTGGTGGTGGAGGAGGAGGTGGCTGATGAGGTGGAGACCCAGGCGGTGTTTTTGGTGAATCGTGTCTCTTTTTCTTCTTTCTTCATGCTTTAGCCAAATCAGTTAGGAGTTGGTCAGTGTGATCATGGGCCATTGACTTCTCCAGAGCTTCATACAGCATCTTGTGATCTTCATGAGCTTGGTAGGAATTGGATTCCCACATGCGGTGGTGAAGAATCTTTTTCATGTCGTCTTCTGGCAAGTCTCTAAAGCGATCCCTGAAAGGAGCTTGAATAGCCCAGTCAACAGCATCAGTGATGATTTCGTCCACTACTTTTCTCACCTTATAGGGAATATCAAGATTCTCCAAATTGTACAGCATGTTCCCTTGTTTGTCTAATCTTTCCTCCAGGGCTTGGTTTGCCTCCACCATATCCGCCATATGTTGTTCAAGTTCACTAATGCGCTAGATTAAGATTGAATATGAGGAGCCTTGTTGTGGTTGAGGTGGTATTGGTGGAAGAGATGTTGTTGTTGTGATTGCTGTGACAGTTGCTGTTGATGTTGGTAGTGGTGCTTGAATCGTTGTGGAGACTGGTTGAGAGACCGCGAGATCAATAACCGGGGTGGTCATTAGAGGGACATAAGAGGTATCTTGATGAATGGGAACGGTGACCATTGACTGAATCTCCGATTCAGTATTGGTTTTCCCAGGTTTGTCTTCCTGTGACTTCTCCACAAGGAACTGATCGGCGAAGCTGAGTTCCTTGTCACTTAATCTTCAGTTGGGAGTTTAAGGTTCTCCTGAACATTTAGGTAAGCCGTTGTAGTGAACTCTTCATCCATTTGCTCAGGGTTTTGTTGAATTGAAGTATCAATGACCTCAAAGTCTATGTGTTCAAGGTTTGGTCCAGCATGAACAACATGACTTGATTGATGTTGAGACGCTGCAACATCACCGGGGTTTGATCCAGCCTGGCCTTCATCTTGTATATCAGGGTTTGGTCCAGCCTGGCCTTTATCTTAAGCTCTACTTTGGATCACAGGAAGCACTTCCTCATCGGATTCCGTCTCACTGTCAGTCAGACCAAGTTCCGCATACAATGAAGAAGATTCATCATGACCTGAGGGTTCAGTTTGTGTAGAAGTGCGCGAAGAAGATTCATCATGACCTGAGGGTTCAGTTTGTGTAGAAGTGCGCCTCTAAAAGATGTACTGATCTGCAGGGCTCTTTTTCTTTGGAGTCTAAAGGTTGAGTAAAACTTACGCAGCTTGTTCAACCCCGACTTTCTCTTTCCCCTTACCCTGAACCTCTAGAAGTGGTTGAAATTTCCTGGAGTCGGGTTCCCTGAACACTACAGGAGGAAGTGGACCCCGATGCGCACCATGAACTTCCTTTAAGCTTTCTTTAATTTCCCTTTGCGTATTAGCCTCTTCATCACCATACAACGGTTCCTTATCTGGAACACCTTCATCAACACCTTCATCAATCAGCTGTAAGGAGCTCTTTGGCTTTCACTTCTTTGTCACCTTACCATCTTTAGATCGTTTGGCTGGAGATGGTGTCTCAGATGTCTCCGTAACCAGCTTTCGTTTCTTCTCCTGAGGCTTGGCATGTGCATGTTTGGGTTGTTGAGACTTGGAGGCCTTGGCGGCTGCAGGTTTTATGATTGGTGCTGCTTTAGGTGCTAAGGGCTTAGATTGCTTGGCTACTTTGGGTTTGGTAGCCTTAGCAGGTTTAGGTGCAAGAGAGTCAGGATCACTAACTTCTTCACCAGCAAGATATCTTTGATGCTTAGCTACTTTCTCCAGGTAAACATTATAGTATTGTTCACCTCGAATGTCATCAGTGATAAGATCATTCGGAATAGGCATTCCAAAGACTTCTTGTTTGGTTCCCTTAGCGCTAAAATTG
Source organism: Tanacetum coccineum (assembly GCA_026074375.1). Taxonomy (NCBI): domain Eukaryota; kingdom Viridiplantae; phylum Streptophyta; class Magnoliopsida; order Asterales; family Asteraceae; genus Tanacetum; species Tanacetum coccineum. Next base: position 37,537 of record BQNB010025503.1, on the reverse strand, counting down.
AGATATCCAAGAACAGGCTCTTCATTAGGCAAATGAAGTGGAGAACCTGGTCTCGGGTGGAACTTGTGCTTGCTTTGTAAGTAATAGACGATCAGCTTGGTGAACCTAACACTCGGGATCACAATAAGGGTGGCTTTCTTCTTTCCCTGAGTATGTTGTGCTAGATTCTTTTTGTCTTCGATGAATGTATAGATGGATTGGGTGAATTCTTCCCACATCGTTTCTGCATAATCGATATGGGCTCGATTGACGACGCCTCAAAGAATCTGCAACACTGGAGCCCTTGGTCTTTCAAACCCTGAAGTCTTTCCCGTAAGACACAAATTAATGATTGTTGTGAGTGCTCTCCACGGTTGAAACATGTCATTAGTCATGACATCAGATAAGGTTCTGACAACTTTCGGGTAACCCGGATCGTTGACAAATTTGATAAGAGCATCAGGAGTTAGAGGTGAAGAAAATGGATTGTTGGTGTCGACTGGTGTGATCTGAAGTGCGTCTCTAAGTGAGTCTTTGGTGAGATCGAACCATTGCTCATCTAGTTGACACCTGTAACACCCGGCGATTTTGTCATATCGAACAGTGTCCCAAAACTGCTGAATATAGATTGATGGAATTATCGAGGAAGCAATGAAAGCTCTGAAGAACTTGGTGTTCTTCAGAATGTCCACCGCAATCTTGTAGATTGGATTGCTTTGTGACCTTTCAACGTCCAAATAGCAGTTGCTTTTTCCTACAGACACCCATCTGATGCGAGGCAGGATTTGATCATCAGTACGAGTGGGTGGTGCCATAGCAGGTGCTTGTTCAACATGAGCATTAACATTAACATCAGCCATTGTATCTGCACAGTCACATTCACAGAAAGACGTATATACAGAAAATGAGATGTTAGATGTGAGCAGATGCTCATGAGTTAATCAATTATGGATTAGATCAAGGAAAAGAACACTTAGATCATATTATAGTGGAGATCAACAGATGTTGTCAACTCTTTAGTCAACGGAAGTTAACTCATGGAAGAGGAGACAAAATGCAATGACCAAAACACAATGACCAAATCGCTATTGTCAAGCGATACTAGACAAAACGCAGGGGTTAAAGCATACTAGGCAAAACGCAATGGGACAAAACGCATTTGGTTAGCAAAACGCAATCACACAAAACGCAATGTATATTTTCTAAGAAATATACAAAACGCAGTCAATCAAAACGCAATGAATATGATATACAAAATAATCAAAACGCAATGAATAATTTATTAAAAATACTCAAAACACAGTCAATCAAAACGCAATGAACATTTTATACAAAATAATCAAAACACAGTCAAGCAAAACGAAATCTATCCAAATCGCAAGAAGCAAACCGCAACAGGCAAAACGCAGGCAATATAATATTCAAAATAGGCAAAACGCAATCATTTGAATTTTTTTCGAAATGAGGGTTTTAATATTTTAATATTTTTAAAGGTCTTCATAGCAAAACACAATGATTTGCGTTTTGACCTGTTGAACATTTAATATTCAAATCGCAACTCATATTCACATAGAAAAACTTAACCATCACTAACTAGGCAAAACGCAGACAAGAACATTCACCAAAACGCAACCAATTCGGTGCATAAAAGCCATGCTCCTGGTGCATAACCTAAATACGTCGGTATGCATGAAGCATGTGCGCCGTGATGCACAAGTTTACGCATCTTGGGCTGTTTAGGTAAAGCGAAGAAAAAAGATTTGGATTGATAAAAGAGGGTACACTATTAGACTTGTTTGGTAATTTGGTTTTTTATTTATGAGTTGTTTTAAATTAATTTTCCGCTTTTAAAAATAGATAAAAGGTTTGATCGAAATAACCATATTTTATATATATATATATATATATATTATCAAAAGAAAAGTGAAACGACGACGTTTTTGTCGTCATGCTACAGTGGCCGGTTTTTTGGGCTCCCAACTTTGGGCCGGCCCATTTGACAATTTTTTTCTTTCTTTCTTAAGTAGGCAATATAAAAAAAATGCTTGAAATTTTTTTACAAAAGTATTGATTTATTCAGATAAAAAATACGCGCGACATAAGGCAAAAAATTACAAAAGTACTGATTTATTCAGATTAAAAAACACCCGCGACATGAGGCCCAACACATAAACCCATATTAAAAAAAAACTATTAAACATGAGACCGAACAAATAAATCTACACAAAATAAATTAAAAAAAAAACCGCTCCGCAGCAACGTGCGGCCAACTTTAAAATAAACGGCGCAAAAAAAACGGCCTACGCTAAGTAAAAAAAAAATTATTATTCGGGAAAAAAATTAGCCCCGCCACAACGCGCGAGTTCTTATGTTTAAGCACACAAATAAAAAATAACCCGCCCCGCAACAACGCGCGGATACTTTGGCTTTGTTACTTTTATTTGAAATGGTCGTTACAAACTTTCAAAAAGCGCTAATCAGTTGAGGGTAAAAATCATGTTACCGAAAAAGTTACACCTTAATAGGAGTGTTGATCGGTTCGGTTATCGGGTTATTCGGTTTATTCGGTTCGGTTAGTTCGGTTAATTTTTTTTTGGGTCAACTCGAAAACTGAACCGAACCAAACTAGAATTCAACCGAACCGAACCGAAAACCGAACCAAAGAAACCGAAAAAACCGAGAACCGAACCGAAAACCGAATTTGAATTTGGTTTGGTTTTTGGGTTGATCCGAATAACCCGAATTACACTATTTATTTTAAAAAAGAAAAAAATACACAGATATTTAGAAAAAAGATTATTACAAAAATAAAAAGTGTTTTTTATATTATATATATATACAATCATCAGGAACTCCGGTTGCAAAACGGAGCCCCAGCCCAAAACCGGCCCAAATTCCGGCCCAACCCATTTAGCATAAATTTTACAAAATACCCCACACTATGACGTAAATTACGAAAACTACCCTAACTTTAAAAAAATTACGAATTTCCCCCTCTCCCACTAATGGCTGTTAAGTAACGACCGTTAATTTTTTTTAACAACTTACGAAAATAGTCCTTGGGATCAGTCGTTACTTAACGAACGTTAAGTAACAACCGTCCTCACTTTAAAAAAATTACAAAATTCCTCCTCCCCCCACTAACGGCTGTTAAGTAACGACCGTTAGTTTTTTTAAAAAAATTTACGAAAATAGTCCGTCAGGTCGGTCATTACTTAACGAACGTTAAGTAACGACCGTTTGTCCTTTGCGCCCCGCGGCAAAGCGCGGGTGACCCAACTCGTTATTTATATATATCAATATATAAAAAATATATTTATATAAATTCGGTTTTCGGTTCGGTTCTCGGTTCAGACTGCCAAACCCATATCCAACCCGAGAACCATTCGGTTCAGTTATTTTCGGCTCGGTTCGGTTTCGGTTTTCGGTTTATTCGGTTTTTCTGCTCACCCCTACACCTTAATTTGTTTATGGGTTTTAAATGTAAGCCCAAATGAATGCTTAGAGACCAAAATTGGGCCACAATATTAGGCTTTTATGCCCATGGATTTAACAGCCGTCTTTCTTCTTCTTGAATGAACAAACGACATCTTTAAGTGCTGGTGCATCATTAGTACCGTCACCTGTAACAGCAACCACATGTCCTTTACGTTTCAGACATTGCACCATTAGAAGCTTATCAAATTAATCATCACACTTTGTTGTTGCAGAATCTACTAGAAAGAAGCGAAATTTAACCAAGATTTATCATAATACGAAATGGGTTTTAGGCGCCTTTTTGTAGAGGTTTGTTTTCTGTAAACTTTTTATATGAATTACTTATATTTATCATAATGCTATTTTGTGTTTGTTTATTGTTATATGAAACCAAATTTAGATACCCTTTTGGTTATATAAAGATTAAGTGCTTAAGAATATGAAAAGTTGTATGGTTTTTAGTGGGTGTGGGGACATTAGAAATGGTTTAATGTTGGGGTGTCTGGCATTTGGGTTTCCAAGTGATTATGATATGGAAGAATTAGGTGCCCGAAATGTGTGGTAGGCGATAGTGTTAAGATGTGCTTTAGAGTTTACTTGTAAAATGATCCCGAATAGGGAAATAGTTAGAGTAAGTTTTCTGTTAGTACTCTTAGGGGGTGTTTGTTTCGGCTTATATGTGGGCTTATGAGCTTATTTGATTTCGGCTTATATAACATAAGCCTCAATTTCCGGCTTATATTGAGACTTATAGGCTTATATAAGTTTTTCATATCGTAATAAACTTATATAAGTCCACAAGTCTCAAAATAAGCTGGAAAATTGAGGCTTATGTTATATAAGCCGAAATCAAATAAGCTTATAAGCCCACATATAAGCCGAAACAAACACCCCCTAAAACAAAACAAAAACTGAAGCAGTTTTGCACAGAAAAATACACATTGACACTCCCTTTTGATCTGGTTTCTAATGTGATAAGTTTGGTAATAAGCTGCACCTCATTTCGAGTTCTTGGTGAAGACGGACCATCGCAAATATGACAAGGTGACTAAAAACTGGAACTGTAGTCACCAGATGAAACCTGACCTTATAAAGGTTTATAACGTTCTCTGTAGGAGAATTATGGTAGTGCTTATGAATTCAGCTTAGTACCTACAGTGGAGTCCAATAGATGTATTTAAAGCCAGTTTTAGAACATAACAAATCACTAGTTATCCAATATTTCTAGATATGAAACCAGCAAGGTGGAACTCTTTTAAATGTGGTCTTTTTATTTTCCAATGTTCTTTCATAATTACATACTGGGGAGTAAATAGTTAGCAGTCACCACACATAAACATGGCTGTTGCTTTGAAGTAGTTGTACAATATGAAAAAGAGGCACCATGATGTTTGTTAAGTAACTTAAGTGAAGTGACTTTTTTTTTTTACATGTTTTATCTAAGCCGTCCACACTATGTTTTTCTATAGGTGTCGAGGCAGCACTCACGGTCGACACCCGTTAAAAACTTGTTCCCGTGCTCTTATTGTTGCTTTGAAGTAGTTGTACAATATGAAAAAGATGCACCATGATGTTTGTTAAGTAACTTAAGTGAAGTGACTTTTTTTTTTACATGTTTTATCTAAGCCGTCTCACACTATGTTTTTCTATAGGTGTCGAGGCAGCACTCACGGTCGACACCCGTTAAAAACTTGTTCCCGTGCTCTTATCGTACTTCCCCAAAGTTTGGAGGCAATGCAGGTTCACATTACTCTATTCTTTTATTTCATTTTCAGTTCATTTCTCTTTCACGAACTTAAATTCTTGATTTGGTTTTGTGATACATGATTCAAAAAAAGATTATGCCGCTTTTTCATATGTGTGACAAACTGACAACGATCATTGATATCCGTTATGTTTCTTAACGCATGGAAGTATGGCTGTTAGCCTGTTATAGACTGTCATCTCATTACATTTATGACGTAGAGTTGTTGAGTAAGAAAATCTTGACCAAGGCCATCACTCGGGTATTTACTTTGATTGACAGCACTTGCATTTGGTTGTACTCAGGGTTATGTCTAAATTCGAGAATGCATTTTTTTTAACAGCTAAGATCGAGAAGGCTAAGTCTTTTCCTGAAGATCCTAATATCCTATACTTGCTTGGTTATGCGTCAAAATTAGCTACTAGAGAAATGAAAATTGATTTTTTGAAGACTAGATTACAATTAGATAAAAAGATGCAGGGCTTGTTTATTTTCTTTTATGGCAAGTGTTGTTTGTGTAAAGAAGGCTGTCTATATTTATACTTTTCAAATAAGTGGTAAATGAAATATTATTGTCCGTAAGTTCGCCTAATGAGACATTGTTTTTGTGGCTGTAATGCAACATCCAATGGTATTGTGGATGAATATGAGCGCTCAAGTGGGAAAACAAACGGCGAATGACTTACACAATAAGTCGTCATTATCATAAATTATTCTCAAACAAACACTAATGTATAAGACCCTCGATCCACTAAGCTACAAAGAGCACCACCTTTCGATTATTAGTAAAATGACTATATTAGCCGCTAATAATCACAAAATAGGCGAATTTTCACGATGAAACTCCCGCCTAAAGGGAAATCTTTTACTTGTGTTAGGATTTTTGTTTGTTCTTTTGCTCCCAACATCTATTGAAAAAAATTTGGTTAATGCTGTATTACATCTGTAATTAGCATGCATAAAGCATAAAACCATAATAGCCTGTACAAATTATATAACATGTGTATATTCTTAAGCTGCATCATGTCGCTTTATATAGTTTTATTCTTTTGAGAGACCAAAAAGTGAATAAGATCGAACTTGCTAAATATACAGGACTCACTAGCAAAAGTCTCGTCCCAAGTTCTTTTAACAGTCATGAACACAGCTTTCAACATCCGAATTCTTCAATAATGTTTTCAAGGGCATTGTACTCTACAGATGCGAGTACCATCGAAGCTGGTCCCACAGGTAGTAAATCTAATTTGAGTGCGTAATAGTTTCAGTAATTTGTTCTTGAACAAAATGGCATATTTACTGCTTTTTTTTTTGAAAGGCATTTAACGCTGTTTTTTTGTTTCACTACAGAGGCTGCCAAGGAATTGCATGATAAACTACTCAAATCCGTGGTTGAGCAAAGAACGGCACCTCCAAATAATTGGATGTGGACCCTCATACAGAAATGTGAAAACCATGAAGACATCAAACTTCTCTTTAACGTCCTGGAGAATCTTCGAAAATTTGTTAGTTAGTTAATCTTGTTTCCAAATCTGTAAGTCTTTATCATATAACCATCTGATTTTGTTCTTATGTCTATTACAGAGGCTATCAAATCTTCGAATCTTTGAAAATTTTAATGACAATCTTTGCCGGGAAGTATCTAAGGCATGTGTACGAGTAGAAGCTATTGATTTGGGTATGAAATATAGTCCTTTAGTTCTACTTGTTTTGCTTAGGCCGTTTGACATTTTCGTTTCGTGGGTCCCAACTTCATGATGCTAGGATGCATTAGGTGTTATTGTATGTCCATTCTTGTGATCCGATAAAAATAGCAAAAAAAAAAAAAAAGAGATGAATGATAGAAAATCATATAAACCAGCGGCATTTTTCCTTCACATATCTGGTTTTCCAATTTGTTTATCCTATTCTCATTTCTCCTCACATTTTATAAACAACACTCAAAATCAAATATTCATTTCTTGACACTGTGTAAATGGGATCCATAGAGCGAAAGGTTAAAATTGGCAAACCAGTAAGGCCTAACTCTGTTTCATGTCTACAACAGCCAAGAAGACATTGTGGAAACACAATTTGTACGGGTTAACTCCTACCGTTGCATCTGCTCACAATATATTGGTATTGCATTTCTTCTAAATCTTTATAAAATTCCCTTTTCTTACTTATGTTTACTTGGCATCTTAAAGATTTGATTACCATTTTGTTGCAGATGTATGCTAAACAACACAATGATGTTAATCTCATGGTGGATGTAATGAAACTCCTGAAATCAAATGATGTGCCTCTCCAACCTGGCACGGCGGATATCATTTTTAGGTATGTAAATCAACACCAGTTATGACGTATAGTATGTGAAAAAATATAGGTGTTTTTGTACCTATCTTTTCCATACTATAGTCGCGGGTTCTTCTACTAGATGTGGGAAGAAATAAGGTTAGGACCCACAAAATTAATACTGGAGAAAGATGGTGTGGATTGTACAATGCAATAGAATTGTCACTGGACGTGCAAAATTTTGTGGTCTGGTAGGTTGGATTGGTAGACTCTCCTAGCACTTAAATATCTTTGTCTTTCTGAATCTCATGTATAATTATGTTATATAAATACAATTTTAAACTCTATTTTACGAATAATGTTCTTAATTCCTATAAAAAAAGCAATTTAGGATGTTGTTAGCATTTGTATACACATTGGACGATTGTTAAAGCTTACTCATTTACGCACATGCTGAAAAATATAACCCAAATCGACCCATTATTTGGTAATAGCCTAATAGGCCAAGTTTAGCAACGATAAGAAACAATTTTTTAGTTCTTATTTTTGTTTTGTTGACTAATAGCTATGTTTATTTATTCGATGCTGTCATCAGTATGCTTGATTTTGGTCAGTTTACTTATCCATAATCCATTGGGTCCCTTGTGAGAAATGATATTATTGTGGGTCAACTCGACTTGAGTAGAAATAAAGACACGCCAAAACACAAAATGGATAATTCTGCTATAACCAGAGAAACCTGATCTATTTCTCCAATCTCTTATGAATGCATAATACATCTTTCTTGCAGCATTTGCTACAACACAAACCGTTGGGATTTGATGAGTAAGTATTCAATGCGGTTTGTCAAGGGCGGTGTAAAATTGCGAAGAACTTCATTTGATACATGGATGGCATTTGCTGCCAAACTAGGTGCCATTTACATTCTTTTCTTACTATTCTTAATAGTGAGAAAATAATTATTCAGCTTTCACATTCACGTACAGTAAATTTTGATCTCTTTTACGCACAAGCCTGCTTAAAGTAATAAACTGACATCTGTGAAACTCTCACCCTTGATGATATTTAATCGTAACATCATGCGTATGGGGGCAAAATAGTCAATATATTTTGATACGTTTTCTGTTTGGTCTTTGTACAGGAGATGTTGATAATTTATGGAAGATTGAGAAGTTGAGATCGGGATTAATGAAAACACATACTATTGGTAGCGGGCTTTCGTGCGCTAAGGTATCAATAGTTTAAGGGATGTATTACACGATAAATACATTTATTAACACCTTAAAAGGTGCCCAGTAGACACCCGCTAGCAAATCCCATAGTTTACATCACATTGCCCTGTCTTAATTCGGTATTTATTTCAGATGTTGTCTTTTATAATTTGTTTGATTTCTAAAGTGTATGTCATTTACTCTCTTCGCAGGGGCTTCTGCTTGAACGTAAACCTGAAGAAGCAGCTGCAATAATTCAAGTCGTCACCCAGGTATACTTGTTACATAATAAAACTAAACAATTTTGTTTAATGTGTCTTTTACATTATTATCAAGTTTGTCGCTTTTATATGTTACAGACATTACCAGAGGCAAAAAGGCCTGATATAATGGCAGAACTCGAGAAGCTGGTTAGTGAATGGCCATTGGAAGTTATAAAGTGTCGAAAAGATGAGAACAAGACGGTAATTCAACACCATATTTTTTTCTTATCATCTTTGCAATACTATTTGTTTGAACTCTTTCCTTTTCCAGGCCTTGGCTGCTGGTTTGCAAGAAGATATTCCTACTATGATTGACAGTCTTTCAGGCTTGGGTGTAAGGACGAACATTAAATTGGGTGATTTGACCAAAACGGCCTTATGAGAGCTGAATTTTGATGTTTCTAAGGTAACTTGATTGGAGAATAACCGTTGTATAAGTTAAATTTGATGCTCCTAAAGAACTTTAGAAATTTGATATTAACAGCGGGTTCGAATATCTGCTTTTTGTTTTATTCTGTTCAGGAACCTATATCGACATGAGTTTGTTTCAAGTTTTATTAAATTGGTAGCTATCGCAAGCTTTTGATAGTTTTGTTCTCTAGCTTCAGAAAAGAGCTAGTGTTTAAATAACTGATAAACTTAACTCATGGTCAATTGTATAATGTTTTTTTCTTCTTAATAGTTTAATCCTTGAATAAAACAAAATCACTAACCACATGATTGTATTCTCCTAATCATGTTAATAAAATATATCTTCTTATTTTAGTCATATTGATTTACTTAAAAGATGACTTATAAACTGGAAGACTGGAAAATAACTATTTTATTACATATTGTCGTACTTATCTTTTTTGCAATTAGTTAATCGGGTTTTTCTAACTTGTGCCTTAGGGCATAAGTTAAACAAGGCTCTACAACCTGTGTGTCAAGATTTAAATGGTCAGGAATCATTAAGTGGTCCTCATATCATGTCCCATAATCACCGGGGATTGATTGGGACATTTTCATTTTTGATTGACACATTCATATGTACAACCTGGTGAAGCAGTGTATGATAAATGTACAACTGTTTAATGCACAGGTTAGAGTGTATTAATCAAAAGTGAGAGTGTGCAAATCATCTCCCATAATCATTGGCTATCCATTTAAAAAATGACACATAGTAGTAAAGCCTTCCTTAACTTGTGCCCGACACAAGTTAAAAAAATCCATACTACCTGTCAAAAATCTTACAAAGATTACATGCTTAATATAATAAGAAAGGGTACTACAAAGATTTCATACATGATATTGTTTATATGGTAATACAACTAGCTCATTGATTTTTATTCCACTTAAAAAATGGCTTTGTTTCTATAAATATAATGTTTATTGGGTAAAAGCTAAAATTGCTTTTGAGTTAATTATAAACGACCGTTAGTATAAAAAACTAGCGTTGTAACCATTCGTTAGTTAAATGAACTAACGTTGTAAATCCTCGTTAGTTGTTACCTGCTAATGCAAGTTTCGTTAAACATAATGACACATTTAGAATAATGAATTATTTTTAACTTTTACTCATGTTCATTCTATACTATATAGCATCTATTTTAACATGGGCAAACCACATAAAAATGTATCTCATTATAGGCTAATTTGAATTTTAGGTACTCAACTTTATTTTTTTCAATTTAAGGTATCCAAGTTATTTTTTGCGCAACATAAGGTATTTTCGGATTTTTGAAAGATGTTATCGGTTATTTTTTCAGATGAATCGGTTAATTAATGTGATATATTGTTAAAAGTTAGCATTTAAAAGTCATTTCGGCTAAATATATGCCCGGTAATTGCTTTTGAAAAGTCAAAATGTTGGTCCCTTGGAATCTGATATAAGGTTTATCAAGTTAAACTAATCAGATTTCATGACAACGAAGTGAGTTTTAAACATATATATACATATGAAGAATATAAAGAACAAGTTTAAACACACAAAAGTACTTTTCAACATATATGTTCTTATTAGAATCAAATAAAGAATCTATGACACACCTTGCTTGCGAAATAGCAAGGTGGTTGAATGACAATTGGGGTGTTATCTCCTTTGACTTATTCTCTAATTAAAGTTATGAGAAATAAGAAAACAAACTATTTGACTAGAACTGAAGCTTCAGCTTCAGCAGTTTCTATTCAGTTTGTTTGAGAGATAAATGAACTCTTCAATGTGTTTCACATTAATTAGAAGAGATAGCATTTACTCTGGGAATCCCTTTCCTTTTATAGGCAAAAGGATTAAGGTTTACAAGTTTACCTAGTACGTGTGTCATGCATCCAATGGGTGGTTGAGATACCATTTAATGCAGACGTGCTCTAAAGTACCAGGTACAATCCTTTAAGGAAAGTTGTTTTACTTTTATACCAACTTTAGAAGCACCTTTTCCCAAGAAGATTGCTTTATTCATTTTGACATAAAATAATCTTTTTTCCGCCTTGTAAACCTTCTAGAAGTAAAACATTTCATTTAATCTTTTGTTAAGGAGATAGACATCGTTCAGCTTGGAATTGCCAACCAAGCTGAACTGAAGCTCTTTGCAAAGGACTTCTTCAGTTTCTATACCGTTGCATAAACTGAAGTGAAGATACTTCCCAATCTTCTAAGGACCTGAAGAGCTGAAGCTGAAGAAACTTCAGCGACTTAAACTGAAAGACTTCAGCTTGAGTAATACTTAGGGGATTTTATGTTTAAATCTACTGAAAGACTGAAGGGCTCAGGAATTGAACCCAACAATCTCCCCCTATTTGAATATACAAATAGCCTAAGTTAAAATCAGTTGTAAGTGAGCAAAATAACTTCTTCTTACACAACTGATATAAATTGAACAACATAAACTGATAACCACTTCTATTAACTTTCATTACATTACATTTACAAAAGATAAAGTCAATACAAAAGATTATAACATTTAATGTTCTTGTTGCTCAATGAACCTCTTTTTCATGCTGAACTGATGACTTGTGTTTCTTTGATGACTTGAAATGGTCTTTTGAGTCACTAGTTCTTTTCCTTTTCTTGTTAGCTAACTCATTTAGAGGATCTTGTTCTTTGAGGGGTTTGTTGAAGTCAATTTTTAATTCTTTTTAGTTTGATCAAGGTATTCCATTCTTGTCTTTATCAACCATAGATGGTCTTCCATCCTTTTTCTTTTCTATCAGGACGAGCTTGTACTACCTCTTTCCATTCAGCCAGATGTAAGTCACTGACTTTGACATTTGAAATGACTTCAACTGTCCCATCTTCCCTATATACTTGCAGTGTGATATGGCCCTTTTGTATGAGAACATCACAGTTTATGATCTTGGAACTTTTTCTTCTTTTCAACATCTTGTCACAATATTTATCATAAAGTAACTTCTTGCTGTAGCATTGTGTCATAATATCTATGCCCAAGAGATCAACTAGTTCGTTGTGCAGGTTTGTTTGTTCAACATCCCTTGTAGCTGGATTGGTGTTCTTTTCCCCCTCAGTAGGTGAAGCAGTTGCTTTACCTGTTGAAGGAACATTTTTGCACGTAACTCCTGATGCATTTTTCACCACAGTGGCAAACCTGTTCAAGGTATCAGTAACCTTGTTTAATAGACTTGGAAGGGAATCCAAAGTCTTGAGCTTTTCCTGAACTGAAGAAACTTGACTTGGTAAATCAAGAAACTCTACTGGAGGTTCCCATTAAATATTCTTCGGTTCAGCAACCTAGGAGGTAAGGCTGGAGATAATGGAAGTGAAGGTCTCCAGTTTTGTTGGGATCTCTTTTAGGTCCCCAGGTAGCTCTATTTTCATATCTTTAACATGCTTCTTTAGCTCTTTAATCTCCCCAGATAATTCAGTGAATTTTGAGGGGAGCTCATTCAGTTCAGTTGGTAAGCAGCTAGCAAAGTCATGTGAGGCTAAGAGTTTTGAGAATTCAGGTTTTAAAGATGATACCAGAAGGTCAGTAAGCTGGTGGATGTCTGGATACGAGGGCCTAGATTTCAATGAAGTAATTTCTGCTTCAGCTTTTGCCTTTTGTTGTTCTAACTCATATTTTTGGGACTGAAGTAATTGAACCTGAGCCATTAACTCTTGAATTTGAGTTGATTTAGGAGATGGAGGATGAGGGACTGAAGTGTCTTCAGGTATATTATGAGAGGTAGCATGAGTGTCTTCAGCTTTTTTAGTTTCCTCCTCTTCACTCTCATCTGAAACAATGATAGGCTCATCTTGTGGGGAGTCAGGAGTGAAGAAGGCAGATGTTGTATCTTTCAAGAGATCAGATAAATCCTCCATCTTTATTTTCTTTGAAATTTCATCAGCTCTGGACTCCTCATTTGTACCTAAATTAGTGTGGGCAGTTTTTAATCCATCTCCAGCAGATTTGGTTTGATCTACAAGAACACTTGGATTAGTCTCTGAAAATATGTGATCAATTTAATAGTTTTTGGTTCCTTCATCCATACCTTGTTGTGAAGGTATGGAATCATTAGGAGCAGATAGTTCAGGATCAACTTCAGCTGTGGAATCTGCTGAAGCATCATGTCCTGATGCAGACTCAGAGTGAAAATGAAAGAAGCTGAATAAGCAGGTTCAATAAGAATTAAATGCAAACATACCACTACTGAGCTGAGGGTGGGCTCCTTCTTCACTGGTGGCCCCTAAAGATGTTGGGCCACCAGCCGCTTGCTGTGTCTCTTTATGCATTTCACCAACCACTAGTGTGGGAGGTGAAGGATGGCTTAGGCTTTTGTCCTTGGCCGAACTGGACTAATTTTATTTTTCTGATTGGCCAGTTTTGGATTTGGATGCCTCAGTCTTGGACTTAGATGTGTGTTTTGAAGATTATTTTCTTGTGAGTCCACTTTTAGCTCCAGGCTTTTTGCCTTGGGGAACCTCCTCAGTTTGTGAGGAAGGTTTTGGAGCTCTGGAGTCCACAGGCACATCTAATTTGCAGATGGCCTTTATGTGGTCAGTGAAGGAAGGTCCTTCAGTTTGGTTTGGCTTTAGTGCCCAATTGTGAACACTGAAGACCTGAGTGGGATTTATGGTGAGCTATTCATCATCATGTTCAGGCATCATGTATTCCAGTAGAAGGGATATAAAACTAGAACAGGGAACAACCTTTTCCCTAGTTTTCTTGTTCAACTTGTGAATTATATCCTCCTATATTAGCTTAGCATAATCTACCTTTACCCTATTGGCCAGACATTACAAGATGGTGGCATCCTTGTTGGATATTTGATCTAGGCCACCTGTTTTTCCACCTAAACACTGAATGATTTGACCCATCAGTAGCCTCCACCTAGGAGGAAGATAACTCTTTTTGAGAGTTCCTTTTGTCCCAATCTCCCCACTGTAACCTATTATTGCAAACCATGGTCTTACTATTGTTATGGAGGGTGGGGGAACATACATGCTTGAGTGTGATAGGTAATGTGCCCTAAGAGCATTCCTAAAAGTGGTGATACCTATGTCTTCTCTAATTCCACCTGTAGGAGTGGATACCCAAATCTTAGAGTCATCTAAGGTCTTTGTAGTATACTAAAATTCACACAAGTATTCTTTGTATTAAGTTGGGGTCCTAGTAAATGCTTCCTTTAGACAGCCTTTGGAAATGAAGTCTGACACCTCCCTAAAGTATTCTGAGTTTGGGTGCGAGGGATATAGTAGTGCAGCTTCATTGTTGGTGGCGAAGGCAATCTCATCAAAGGAGAATTCAATCTGATCTGCAGGTAAGAAAGGGTTTGGGCTTTCGGGTTTGTCAAGAGTGACAGGTTCTTCTTTAGGAGTGATTTTAGGTGAGGAGGGATTGTGTGATGATGATTCAACCATTATGGATAGTTAGGGTTTTGAAGATTTGATCTGGTTTGAGGTGTATGTTTTGTTTGTTCTTGATGAATTTGTGAGAGTGAGTTGTTGAAAGGTTTGTTGTGATTTATATGATTGAGGAAGTTACAATTTTTTCTTTGAGAAATTGTAACTGTCATTTGAGGTTTTAAAGTTATGGGAATGTTTAGGGTTTGTTTTCAACATGTGTGCTAAACTTTGTATTTAATGAAAGTCAGCACAACATGCTTCTGACACCTAGAACAGTGAGCAACCGTCTATTCAACTGCAAAAGTAGATGAGAGAAAGATGATGAGGTCATTCTAACTTTTGGGTTTCTTCTTTTAATATATTTAAATATATTAATTTGAAAATAGCATTTGTTTTTTTTAAAACTGACCTTGTGATTGATGTTCAAAGACTAAACTACGTTCAGGTTTGATGTTATGTTATGCTGAACAGATTATTGTAATCTTCATCATCCTCAATCTTCTAGCGGAGGCGACAAAACCCCAAATGCTCATGCAAATCCATGAATGAGACATATGTGATTGCTCAGTTTCTTCACTCGAGAGACAGCTGGAGAATTAGATAAAATCATTTTATAAATTGAACTGAAGAAAGTAAATCAGTTTTGTTCAGTTCTTGACTTGACCAATATATGTGCTCCAACGAAGGCGACAAAACCACACATGCTCATGCAAATCCATGAATGAGACATATGTGATTGCTCAGTTACTTCACTCAAGCAAGCTAAAGGTTATATGCAAAAACT